>JALJSC010000027.1:65308-161586 GCA_023969325.1 Oryzias curvinotus
ATTATTTACTTACTAATGTCACTATGTTAAAAATCTAAGCATAATCCTAATGAAATGAACCAAAACTACAAACCCAGTAATTATGTAAATTATGTGCATTTGTTTTCTAAGCCAAAGAGCCATAATGTGGCGCAATGTGGACTGCAGCTTTTCCTTTTCTGTCTGCAGGATGGCTGCCGTGCTCGTGGCAGCAGCCAGCTGCTGCTCCAGCTCAGCCACTCTCCTCTGCAGGTTGATGAACAGCATGGAGGATCAACCGAAAAACACCAACAACCTGCATCTCTACAGGTGTTATAACACACCTTCATCTGCTCCATCTCAGATGTCTGTGCTGCCAGTCTGTTCTCCACTTCTGCTGAAGCGCTGGGGGGGTGAATTTCAGAAGGCATTTGTGGCTTCTTAAAAATGGCTTTAACATTTGCTAAATATGTGTTCAGATAAATTTAAAAAAAAAAAAAAAACACTTTTAGGGAGGGCAACAAGTGTTTTGTAGGGCTTTTTTGTTTTAATACCATATCTGTATTGAAAGGCCTGACAGTTTGTTTGCATTGAACGGTTTGCCAAATGTCTACATAGTTAATCATAAATTATACAAAACATTTGTATTTTCAATTTAAAAATGTTTGAGTTTTCAGAGTAAAAAAAAAATATTCTGCATGAGTTTGTGTTTCTTTTGGTATGATTTCAGGTCAAATGGGTTAATATCACAACAACTAAAACACACAGGTGCAGTTATACTGAAAAAACAAACAGTTTAAGGTGAAAACATGAAACTCAAATGGAGACAAGAACTTTGAATTCTTAGACTACTGAGAGTTAAATAAAGGTTCAGCACCAAAGGAACCTCTGTAATTCATGCCTCACAGGCGGTGAGTTTACCCCTCCTGCTGGAACAACTACAGACTTTCTCAGACCAGGTGGTTGGTGTAAAAACCACAAGCGGGGTATTAAAGAGCTCTGAGATCAAAGTCCCACACAGCTAAACTGTAACTGAGCTGATAGCTGATCAGTGAGAATGAAAAAAAGAAGAAATATCTCACCCAATGAGTTATATCACTAGAGGAGACACGCCCGCCTTAGAAGCCTGGCCGACGGTGGTGGAGCGCGACGCCATCTTGGTGAGGTCGACGACGCCCACATGACATTGATTTCCATTGATTTTAGTGGTGTCTTAGTAGCTTTTATAAACTGTATATATTTTAGATTTAAATACATTTATACATATATATAAATATATTATATTTTATGTATATATAGATACATCATTTGTTGTTGTTAAAGAAGAGAAACAGTCAGCCTTAAAAGCTCAAACTTGAATGAAAATGCATTGTTGCAGGACTTCTTACAAATAAAAAAATTATTAGAAAGAATTTTTAAAATTAATTTCTAAACATTTAGAATATTTAGACCTCTTTGACATGCAATTTAAATTATTTAGAAAAACCCAACAATAAGTCAATAATAATAATAATATTAATAAATCAATAGTAAGTCAATACAAACAAATAATAAATAAATAATAAGTCAATAAATAATAATAAAAATAATTATATTATCATCATCATCAAAAGAAGTCCAAAAGTGAACAATAGATTTACCCTAAACGTGACGTAAAAAAAACAATCTGGCCTCTTATCTAAATGTGTTTCCACAAATCTTTTGAACATAGCCAGACTGTATTGCTAGTTGTTAACCACAGTGATCCATCTGGGTCAGGTCTTTTTATTGCTAAGATCCACTTTTTCCCTAAGTCTGAATCCATTGGAAACCTGCAAGAAAAGTTTAGTCACTGCAAATGTATAAATCTGTATAAATAGCCTAGTATGCTGTAAACAGGTTTAGCAAAATAAAATGTACATTTATATTGACATCATGCAGCATGTGGATAATAGCCCTGCAGCATCATGCATGTCAACATGTGTTCCATTAATGAAGCCCCTGCAGCCTTAAAAGAAAAAAATTTAAAATACTTACCTGTGAAATCATATACCTTCCTCCATCATGGACACGTTTTTCTGATTTTGGCAGTTGAAACCCGCACAATGAACTGGCATTATGCAAAAAATGTGTTCACATGCATTCACTGCAGCAGTGACTTGACCTCACCAAGATGGCGGTGCTCTCCTCCCATGAGGAACCACGTGATGTCTCCTCTAGCGATATAACTCATTGATCTCACCAAACCAACTTCACCTGCAGCCGCTCTGTGTTGTCTGATCCTCCTGCCGGGCTCTCTGTCGTCTGGGAGCTCGACTGCTACAGTTACATTGAAAAAAATAAACATTAAATACCAGGAATCACATTTCCATTTCAAGACATTTAAACCCTCAAATTCAAGTAGATTACAGCTGGCTCTGCCTTCTGCAGAACTGAACAAAATTAGACGTTTACTTCAGCTTCAGTAAAAAATTTCACTTTTCAAATTAGCAGGAATTATAGTATTTAATGGCCCCATTGTGAACATTAACATTTTTGGAATCAAGAACCTTTTTGTTGTTGGCAGAAGCAGCTGCCATGTCTCCTGAGGTAGTTTCATTTTTTTATTTTGTAAATAAATGTTGAGAAATAAACTGTAAATAAACTTATTAAAAAGGTGTTCAAATCAGAAATATATATGTGGCAGCACGAGAAAACGGGTTGACAACGCCACCTGGGGCTGCTGAGCCCCAGGAAAAGATTTTAAAATAAGGCAGGTGCAGGTCCTGCTCTAAGCCAAGGCAGAGGCTGTGGTTTGTTTTAAAATATAATTTATTAGATTTCAGTTAAAAACAATGCTAAGAAACCTTTTAATAAAACAATCCTTGGTAGAAGTCAGTTAAAAATGTTCTGGAGGAGGAGCTTACCAAGGTGGCTGAAAACAGCGTAAAAACAATGCAAACACCCCTTTGTGAATCACTGCACACGTGATGGAAAACCACACAGCACACTGGGACCCCCCACCAGACACAGCAGTCCACCACCTCAGCCTCCTACCTCCTGAAACAAGAATACAATTGACAATATTGTAACGATCCAGCCAGACCGTCACTTGAGCGGGGTAGCTAAAGCCAAACTGCTCATGAAGAGGCTTCTTTGGAGAACTGACAGTGCCCCATACACCGCACGACCCCGGTCAGTCTCAGGTAGGAATAATCAGCAAGGCAGACAGTATTTCCGTTTGAGCCAATAGCCCGTTTATTCCAAGCACACATATAGCCCAAACAGCAAGGAGGGTCACTGCAGCTTCCAGCCCTCTGACTCAAGTTTTCACCCTAAGCTCCCCACTTCCCATGAGCCTTAGGGGCTGAAGGCGGGGCTAACCCCCAGGTCGCTACAATATCAATAAAAGACACACAACTAAAAATAATAATAAAAGGGTGATTAGTGTTCAAGGGTGCTGGTAAGTCGCCCAACCACCGCCGATCAGCTGGTGGGAGCCCTCCACAGTCCGGGGAGGTGCCACCGCAACAAGAGGTCTCCGTGAGCTGGGCGTTTGCTCCAACCGGTTCCGTCGTGGCGGGGGTGGGACCCGGATGGAAATCACAGTAAAAAACAATAAAGGCAAAGCAGCAGCTTAATCCCCTATTTGCGGGGAGAGAAGGGCGTGCAGCCTAAAACATGTTCCTGAAGAAAAAGAAAAGTAGTTTGCAGGAGCCTTAACTGTATGTGCAGGTGGAAGCCAGTTAAACATACCGGTCACTGAGAGGAGGGCGGATCTAGGTGAACAGAGTCACGTCACTCTTGCAGATTATTGCCGCTACGCTGCAGATGTGCCAAAGTCTGGCCGATTTCTTGTGTGCAGGGAGCTGTGAACGAGTCTGCTTGTCAGCTCCTACTCCCAGTTCGGTTCAGAGAACTCCAAACCCGGCTTACCGGCCTGCTTGCCAACCCCCGTGCCACTTGCCACTTGCCACTTCCCAATTCCCAATTCCCAATTCCCAATTCCCAATTCCCAATTCCCAATTCCTTGGATGTACTGCACAGCACAAGTTCATGTCTGAACGAAGAGGAGGAGAGCTTTTAAAGCACCGCCACCAAATTAACACAAGCGTGCTACTACTGCCTCATAATTAGTGGGCGTGTCCTACTTGCCACATATATTTCTAATTATTACTGAAACATCCACATGCAAATTTGTTTTTTAAAAATGAGACAAAAGGTGTTTTTTCAAGTAAATAATAAGAATTAATTGATTTGAAAAACCTGTTTTTTCTATTTTTTCAAATGTGTAATAATTACTTCTGATGCTTCTCTCATACATTTAAGTATCCAGTAGAAACAAGAACATCTATCATTTTTTATGACTTAAATAAAATGTTGCTTTCTTGAAATGAGCTAATATAATATGACAACATCAGTACAAGGAATAAAGAATTTTAGGGGATGTCATCTGGACTTGGTTTTTAAAGTTAGAAGACGTTTCGCCTCTTATCCAAGAGGCTTTGTCAATTCTGAATTAGCTGTTTTGCTAATTGTTAGCTGGTTTGAGATGAACTGGGATGTTATGTTGTTTGAAAACCAGTCAATACCCTCAGACAAAAACTGGTTCATCCAAAGGACAAAATTCCCAGCTACAAACAGAGTAATGTTGTGTACTCTATCCACTGCAAAGAGAACTGCAATGAACAGTATATAGGAGAAACCAAACAACCTCTACACAAGCGGCTTTACCAACATCGCAGAGCCAACCCAAGTGGACCTGAGTCTGCAGTGCATCTCCACCTGAAGGCCACAAACCACTCTTTCAAGGACAGTGAAGTCTGAATTCTAGCCAGAGAGAAAGGATGGTTTGAGCGAGGAGTGAAAGAAGCCATCTTTGTCAAGAAGGATAAACCTTCTCTTAATAAGAATGGTGGTCTCAGGTTTATTCTTCCATCCATCTACGGCAGTGTTTTGAAACCTACACAAACCAAACCAGTTCCACCTGAGTCGTTAACCGCTGGAAGAGATGACCTATTTGAAGAGTGAGTCACTGGCTCCCCAACCCTTCAGCTGAGGACAAAGGACTATTAACGACCCAAAACCAGTTAGGCTAAGTGAACAATACCTCCAGTTTCAGGTCTGACTCCTCCCCCATGAGCGCATATATACCAGCTCTTAGACCAGTAATTCAGATTGACAAAGCCTCTTTGATAAGAGAAGAAACGTCTTCTAACTTTAAAAACCAAGTCCAGATGACATCCCCTAAACCTACTACAATGGAACCAACCTGGATGAATGAGAGTCTTCATAGACAAGGAATAAAGAAGAGAAAAAAAAAGTGTAGATTAGTTTTTTTTAATTATTTAATGATTTTCAATTTTTTTTGTTTTGATTTCTTTTTTTATGCACATTTGACCCAAAAATAACATAATCTGTTTTCTCATCTGTTCACTCAAACAGTAGGAGGAGTCAAACCTACCATTTTATCCATAGATTCTTTGGAGGCGGCGTCTCTCCTCCTCTGAGGTGGCCAGAGCCAGGAGTCTCCGCAGCAGGAACTGACAACAGAATAAAATCAACATTTGACTTCACAAGTGAAAACTTCAAACAATCTGCGTGTATAAAATTGTTTAAATAAGAAAATGACGTGAAATTTTAAACGTTGTGCATACACTAAGCATTTCTACATAAGTCAATGTAATAGACGGAAAAAGTTTAATGATGAAAACTCTAAAAAGGGCAACAGGCAAAGAACAAACACAAAGACGCAGCAGTCGACACGAAAAGGTCCGGTTATTATTCGTTATTAGAGCTAGCTGATTCTCTAATTATATTTTTGGCCTGACGTTTTAATACAGTAAATGACAAACGTGGAAAACACCGCTGCTTGCTATGCTAAAAGTTCGGTTAAATATATTTCAGTTAGCCTAGCTTTCATACGATAAAAAATGATTTACTTGTTATTTTACTACACGGTTTGTAGAAAAACACTGCTGGTTGAACAGTAGATCATTACTTTTTGGATAGATTTGAGTTAACATTATATGAAGGTCAAACCTTTAAAGATGCCTTTGCACTCTAGTCTGTTTGTGAAGTTTATTTTGGAAGTATTCATTCATTGAAATCTTGTTATATAAAAACAAATGAGGGTTACTAGTTTATTTACATTTCAAAGAAAAATCTGTCAGGATATGTGAAATATTATTGGATGTTGATCAAACTGGAAATAATACATATATATTTAAACTGCAACTTTTTTTGGAACAAATAGGCTTAAAGGTTTTTTTTAAGGAATTAGTAGCAAGATTTTGAACTGTTAATTCAAAAAGCAAATATATAAATGATTGGATATTTAAAAACAATTGAAAATATTTTATATTTGTGCCCCTTTTCTGTTAATAATAAGGCACATCTGCTTTAGAATTTTTTTTCATCTGGCATCAATTGGCTAATTTGATCAACATCATAATTTGTTTACAACCACCTATATTTAGGTTCAAGTCCTTGGGGGGGAAGAGGGGGTCTGGGGGACTTATTTGTGTATATTACTGAACGTTTTAATCAAAATTGTAAGAGATTAAAACGACTAAATGTGAGTTTTTAAATATTTACTTTTACAAATCTTGTAAAAACTGCCAGACAATTAGATTAAACTAAATGTTTTTTATTCTTTTAGTTCTGTTTTAATCTAAAAAATATGCCGTGAATGTGAATACTGACAGAAATGAATTCTGACCTCATGCTGTTAGCTCCGTATGTTTAGTCGATTTTTCTCCTTGATTTTCCACCTCTGCTGTGGTTTGTCATTGTTAATCCTGTGGAGCAAAGTGTGATGAAGCTGACCTGAGAACAATTTCACTCTGATGCTCTGATGTGACACCCAGCAGCTATGCAGCTCCACTGTACATTTTAGGAGAAACACAGATGTCTGAGTGTCTCCTTTCAGCTCCATTGCTTTGTTTTTGTTGTTTGTTTTTCCCTAATGATGTGATCAATTTTCTTTTCAGGGAGAAGAATGAGGGATGATGACCTGGGGGAGAAGAATGCTGTTCATTTCATTTTAATAAATTTAACCGTTTACTTCACTACTCTTGCCTCTTCATTTCTGCAATTGGGTCATCCAGACCCCCCCGTAACATTCCACTCTGACCATGTCAGACCCAGCAGGAAGGAGTAACTCCAGTGAGGTTTCTCCTCCACCTGAGCAGAGATCTGCCTTGATGCAGGACATGTGCAGCTGTTAGTCTGGTATGCAGCAGCTTCATGATGGCCTTTCTATACTGGAGCAGGCACCCCCGTCTCCGTTTGATGGAACTGCTGAGGACTGCCGGCCGTTTCTCTCCTCCTGTCGCCTCCACTTTGACTTTTGTCCGAGTGAGTTTCCCTCCAAACAGAGCAAAGTGGCCGTCGCTCTGAGCTATTTGTCGGGTGGAGCCAAGCGATGGGGGTTGGCAGAGTGGGACCGTGGAGCCGGGCTGTGGAGCTCCTTTCAAGCATTCTCCACCCAAGTCCTCACAGTGTTCGATCCGACCACACCCCACCCTGCTTCTGCAGCTGCTTCTGCCAACAACAAAAAGGTTCTTGGTTCCAAAAATGTTCATGTTCACAATGGGGCCTTGATTGAATATTAGTCAGAGACAAGGTTTTTGTCTAAATGTCAATACAACAGCTGTGAACAAAAATGAACTCCATCAACAAAACTATATATATACATATATGTGTTCTTTTACAAATGTCATACTTTTTTAAATTAATTTGACCAATTCTGTCATTCATATGAGAGCAGCATAGAGGTGTAGTGGTTACCACTCTAGCCTCACTGCAAGAATATTCATGTTCAAATCCCAGGTGGGTTCTTTCTGTGCGTGTTTCCTGTTCTCCCCGTGGATTTGTGGGTTTTCTGGGGCACTTTGGCTTCCTCCTTCAGTTCAAAATCATGCTTCATAGGCTAACTGGTGACTCTAAATTGTCCCAACGTGTGCGTCCCTGCAACAGACTGGCGACTTGCTTGGGGTGTATCCTGCCTGGACCTAACAGAAGCTGAGTTAGGTCCAACCCTGTGAACCTGAAAGAGATTCAGCAGGTTTGGAAGATGGATGGATGAGATTCATATGAAATAAACCCAGCCTAAAGACATTTTTAAACCACATACATTTAAGCCAATGACTTCCTTAGGAATCATAAATTAGTACCTCCTTATGGTTAAAGCAGAGTCAAAATAGCCGAATTGACACTCAGAGGTAAGATATTGTTACTTTTGGTAAAGTGAGTCTTAATCACTAAAACAGTCAAAGGTTTCCTGAATTAAGAGCATCAGTCTTGAAAGAACTTAAAAGTAACAAGAAGGATTCCACTTTCCAGGAGAGAAATTCAAAAGGCCTGGACTGGAGTGATCCATATCTAGTCATCAAGGCAAGGTCACCCCAAGAACAACCTGTAGAACTCTTCAAGAATTGTACAGGTTTTTTTTAGTGCTTCTTCAAAACTACTCAAACAAAGTGACCTTTCTCCAAAGAAGTGCACCGACATAACACTTTCAAAATGAAAAAAAAAAAACAAACAATAAAATTCAGAATGTAGTTTCCCAGACAGAAAAAAGCATCTATATTAAATTGTTTGAGGTGTTTACAGCATGTCCTTTGGGGAATCTTAATTTATTACATGACTGTCAGTATTTTAAAATGACAGAAAACAAGCACCATCTCTCTTGTCTCACATATGTGAGTTTATTACAGAATAAACGCTCTGGTGTCAGGATTTATGATGTCTACAGTCTGTTTAGCCATTGCAATGAAAAAGCCACGGGCTGTAGATGTTCAGTCATAGATCTTTGTGTGATCCTGCTTCATCACTGCACATCAGCACAGAAATGCTCTGAGGGAATCAGGAAAAAACAGCCTACTGATGTGAAGAGCTGGGAGTTTGTTATAATTAATTCTAGGACACCTCTCAAAGAAGTGTGGCTGGAAACAAAGAAGACAAGAAAATGTCTCTAAACTAAATTTCTAACCTAAGGTGACCCCAATGAAGACGTTTTTGCTGATGTTTATTGATGTTACAGAAAAACAAGTCTAGAAACAAAAAAAAAAAATAACTTTATTGGAAAAATGTTACTCAGAACAAATTAACATTCTGTTAAAAAAAAAAAAAAACATAACATTTCCTTCAGAAATAAAGAAGATTTTTCTGCTCAACAGTCAAACATAATTCCCTGAGGCTTGGACACAGAAAAGCTTTAGTTTAATGCTCCTCGGTCCACATAAGGATAAGCTGAAAACTCTCCCAGTTTGTTGCCGTCAGCATCGTAATGCAGCATCCAGAAGCATTTGTCACAAAAGAGACATGGGTCGCTGGGAGCAAACTGGTCACTAGTGGTGTACCATCTAGAAGTGTCAAAAAGATGGAATTATTAGTTTAAAAAAGACAAATATTACTGGGAATGTTTGTTTTTCCTAACCTGGCAATAAAGAGATGGCAGACGGCACACTTGTGTGTGAGGACTTTGTGTTTGTGTGTGAGCATTGGGTACAGCTTCTTATCCAAGCAATCGTATTTGTGGACCAGCCTGTAATGAGTCAAGAAAGTTAGGATTTTGAGATGTTCACATTCATGATTCCAAGAGCTGCTTTCAGCTGTGGTTAGATGAATGCACGGCAGCTTCACTTCAGCTTTTGCTCATTTAAAGAATTCAATTAATAAAGAAAACAAATGAGACCAAACCAAGCCGCTGTGCCAAAACTCAACAGTTTCCTGTCGTTTTGGGTTTTCTTTCAGCACCTTCCTTCAGGGGTTTGTCACCATCAATCACACCAAAATTCACTCTTGTGATTGGGCTTCAGTTGGAGAGCGGATGCACTTCCTGACTCAACCCCCTGGCTCATGGAAGCATGGCAGAGTGCCCCCATGTGGTCCCAGTAACTTACTGCATGTGGTGGTGCCAGATTGTCTGCTTTTTGAAGACTAATCAGGGGCCTCATTTATAAAACCTTGCGTAGGATTTGCATCAGAAGTGGCGTACGGATGAAACATAGGATGTGCGTACGCACAGAAATATTCGGATTTATAAAACCGTGCGCACACACATCCTACGCATCTTTTGCTTAATTAATCACAATCAATCCTAAATGTAGCGCAGCTTTAGCGGCTTCATGACACGCCCATAGTTGCCCATAAATAGTCCGTGAAACGCCCACAAATGAATATTCATTTATAGCGAAACCATGGCAAACACAGAGAGAAAATCAAAAAAACTTAACTTCACTCAATGTGAAGTAGAAGTTATCGTTGGCGAGGTGGAAAAGAGGAGAAAAATGTTGTTTGGCGGGCACAGTGTGGGCATTACTAATGCCAAAAAGGCACGTGAGTGGCAAACGGTGGCAGACGTCGTAAATGCTGGAGCCTCACAACCTCGGACTGTGGCCGAAATAAAAAAGAAATGGTCAGACATCAAAGTCGAGGCAAAAAAACGTCTGGCGCTGCAGAGTGTGTCTTCCACCGGTGGGGGGGGGGGGACACCGGAGCTGACCCCTCTTGATGAGAGACTATCGGCAATTATTGGGGAGTTCCTCTTAAGTGGAGTGGTGATTGAGGCGGAGGGGGACACCGACGCGCCAGATGCACCGGGTGACACCCCCCCAAAAGCTCCAACAGGACGGCTGGAGGAAGTGGGAACCGGCTCATAAGCCACTCGTCCCCGTTTGCCAGCAAGTCTTCTTGCTGTCTAAAAATGCTTTCACTCAGAATTCCTCCATTTGCCACATCTTCACTGCCGTCACGCCAGCCGTCATTCGGAACTGCGGTGTCAAATGAGCCGCTCCTTAATTTTCACTGCTCTCGCATTCTCAGCTTTACGGTAACAGAGCAACAACGGCTAAAGTTCGGTTTTCAAAAGAATTTTAGAACAGTGAAAAGTTAAATGAATGATTGAAGAAAAAATACACACTATCAAATAATCAAAAAAACATTTTTTTAAAAACGGCTTAGATAAGATTGATGTTTATTAACATACTCCCGACCATACAGCCCATTCATTTATGTTAATAGTAAATATAATTAAAGTTTTCACGTATGGACATGTTAAGATGTAGGATTTTATCAGAATCAGTACAAATACTTCATAATGAAATATAGAAGTGTAGACTTGATCTATGTCAATACTGTTTGATTTTTGTCACAACATAGCATCTTATGACAGATATGCAATGTTTAGGACACTGTTAGCAAAAGATTTTGCCATAATCCAGGCCATCAGCTCCTTTTATTCTCTTTAGGACTATGTTGACTACACATACTGATATTTCCAGACACTTGTACTGTAGAAATTTTGAGTTAATCATGTTTGAAATCCAAAATATTTTAACGTTTTCACAAGTGCTGAGGGTCTTTTTCCTGACAAAGATGCAATGTTTGAGACACTGCAGTTTAAGATTTTTGCCATAAATCAGGCCATCAGCTCCTTTTATTCTATTCAGGACTAATTTAACTACACAGATATTCATTATCTCCATTCATTATCATTATACATTAGCCAACATAGTCCTAAAGAGAATAAATGGAGCTGATGGCCTGGATTATGGCAAAATCCTAAACTACAGTGTCTCAAACATTGCATCTTTGTCAGAAAAAGACGATTGGATGTAGTGAAAATGTAAAATATTTGGGATTTCAAACATGAATAACTCAAAATTTCTACAGAAAAAGTGTCTGGAAATATCAGGATGTGCAGCCAACATAGTTTTGAAAAGAATAAAAGGAGCTGATGGCCTGGATTATGGCAAATACTTAAACTACAGTGTCCTAAACATTGCATCTCTCTGTCATAAGATGCTATGTTGTGACAAAAATCTCAAACAGTATTGACATTTAGATCAAGTCTACACTTTTATATTTCATTATGAAGTATTTGTACTGATTCTAACAAAATCCTACATCGTGACATGTCCATATGTGAAAACTTTAATTATATTTAACATGTCATGAGTTGACAAAAAACCCACTTTTTTCAAAATGGCGGCTTTTCTGTTGATTTTATCTCCATAGCAACCATTTTATGTTTTGTTTGCCTCGGGAGGACGAACGGATTAACGTCAGTTTCGGACAAATTGGGAAAAGTAAACTTTTTGTTGTCCTTAGCAACAGTGGTTTTATGCTAACCACGCCCACATTCCTTATATGTCCTTGTCCAGTGTTTTTCAATGTATTCAGATCCAGGCATAAATGCAAGCATTCAATTTTCACTGTATTGTATTGAAAGGCATGGGAGTTATAACAGTGCGCCACTTTGCTAGCTCGCCACGCGCACGCCGTTCAAAATCTACAACTTCTAATTCCAACATTTTTTCCACAGTAGCTTGCCATTGATGCCCAAAAGTTTCAAGATGATCGTTGAAAATTCCAACGACAAGTTTACGTTTGAATCTGATGGTAAAGGTGTTTTTTATAGAAAATTCAAGATGGCGGCCTTTTCCCGAGGTCAAAGGTCGACGAAACTCCAGAGGTGATTGTAGACTTACGCTAGGGACAAGCCAGTCAAATTTCGTGAAAATCGCTCGAAAAAAAGTTCATTTTTCTATATTGTGTAAAAACGCGAAAATCTTAAAATGGCCGATTTTGGCACAAAATGGCCGCCAAACCATAGGTCGCGTTGCCATCACGTAATGATTTCAAAAGTTTGATTGGATATATCCAACAAAGTTATCTGGGTTTCGTTAGCCGATTCTTAAAAAAAAATCCGAATTTTTTTTTTTTTGCCGAGTCAGCACTTTTTTTTGCGATCGTTTTTTGCTTACCACGGCCATATTCCTTTATCGATTTTGTCGTAAGTGACACCGTTTTGTTCAGTGTGGGCCAGGGAATAGCATATTTCATTTTCACAACATTCCGATAAAATATGTGCGAGTTAGCTAAAATGGCGACGGTTGCGAATTCGCCACGCGCACGCCGTTCAAAATCTACAACTTCTAATTCCAACATTTTGTCCACAGTAGCTTGCCATTGATGCCCGAGAAGTTTCAAGACGATCGAAAAAAATCCCTAGGACGAGTTTTCGTTTGTATACATTACTAAAGGTGCTTTTTTCGGAAAATTCAAGATGGCCGCCCCTTCCCAAGGTCAAAGGTCAACGAAATTTCTCTGGTATTTGTAGAATCAAGCTGTTGGCATCTGTATCCGATTTCATGAAAATCTCTCAAACAAAAGTGTCGTTTTCCCATATTATCAAAAAACACGAAAATCGCCATTTCTCAGAGTTTGCCACAAAATGGCCGCCAAGCCGTAGGTCGTGTGGCCATCCCATAATGATTTCATAACTTCTTTGGGATATCTACAACAAGTGTGTTTTGGTTTCATAGCTCTACTTTGAAATATTTTTTTTTGGCCCCATAAGCGATTTTCGGCCCATTCATTTTTTTTACGGGAACGCTCGCCGTGATGTCATCATCGTGGGAGGGGTGACGTTCTCTTTGCCGAAAATTCATTTCACATTTATCCTAGGTGTGTGCCAATTTTGGTGAGTTTTCGGGTATGTGGCGGGGGTCAAATTTGAGCTCAACGGATCCGTTAGAAACAAGAATAATAATAATAATAATAAACGAAGCAAAAACAATAAGAAGTTTTTTCCCCAGGGTGCTTCCTATGTATTTCAATGCGGCCTGTCTTTTACTATAGGCTGGGCATGTCGTTTTGGCTTTAAACCCGTCCTTTGAGGCCTTTTTGGGGATTTTTCGTGTTTTTGTCATCATTTTTGCGACTACAATTATGACGTTTGTGCGTTGGTGTTGTGCGTGTGTGTGTTTTTTTTTGTTGCGTTACACAATTGTCGACTTTTTTTGTGCTTTGGGCGACTTTTGACCCCATTTTTTTGCGTTTTGACGCGTTTTTTTGACGTTTTGGGGCTTTTTGAGTGTTCGACCCTCGTAGCAGTTACAATATGGTCCTTGCAGTTGTGACTGCTGCGGGCCATAATTAAAGCCGCAAGCGGCGTTGTATGGCCCGCAGACGCAACCCGCCTTCCACGCCCAACTCTACGCACCACCGCCGCCCTCACCGCCCTCACCGCCCTCAACGCCCTCACCGCCCACCTTGGATGAGGGATAGTAAAAGCTGCATAAGCTAAAAATGCTAATTATGCTAACTATGCTAGCTATGCTAATTTGGCTAAAAGTGCTAGCATAGCGATCAGCATCATCAACTCGCTCGGAAAAACACATTACCTAATATGCTAATTATGCTAACTATGCTAGTTATGCTAATGTGGCTAAAGTGCTAGCATAGCGATCAGCATCATCAACTCGTTCGGAAAAACACATTACCTAAAATGCTAATTATGCTAACTATGCTAGCTATGCTAATGTGGCTAAAAGTGCTAGCATAGCGATCAGCATCATCAACTCGTTCGGAAAAACACATTACCTAAAATGCTAATTATGCTAACTATGCTAGCTATGCTAATGTGGCTAAAATTGCTAGCATAGCGATCAGCATCATCAACTGTCTCGGAAAAACACATTACCTAAAATGCTAATTATGCTAACTATGCTAGCTATGCTAATGTGGCTAAAATTGCTAGCATAGCGATCAGCATCATCAACTGACTCAGAAAAACACATTGTTTAAGATGCTAATTATGCTAACTATGCTAGCTATGCTAACAGGGCTAAAACTGCTAGCATAGCGATCAGCATCATTAACTTACTCAGAAAAACACATTGCTCCATTGGTGAAAGCTACATGTCATGTGTTGACAAAAAACCCACTTTTTTTCAAAATGGCGGCTTTTCTGTTGATTTTATCTCCATAGCAACCATTTTATGTTTTGTTTGCCTCGGGAAGACGAACGGATTGACGTCAGTTTCGGACAAATCGGGAAAAGTAAACTTTTTGTTGTCCTTAGCAACAGTGGTTTTATGCTAACCACGCCCACATTCCTTATATAGTCTTGTCCAGTGTTTTTCCATGTATTCAGATCCAGGCATAAATACAAGCATTCAATTTTCACTGTATTGTATTGAAAGGCATGGGAGTTATAACAGTGCGCCACTTTGCTAGCTCGCCACGCGCACGCAGTTCAAAATCTACAACTTCTAATTCCAACATTTTTTCCACAGTAGCTTGCCATTGATGCCCAAAAAGTTTCGAGATGATCGTTGAAAATTTCAACCACGAGTTTACGTTTGAATCTGGTGGTAAAGGTGTTTTTTATAGAAAATTCAAGATGGCGGCCTTTTCCCGAGGTCAAAGGTCGACGAAACTCCAGAGGTGATTGTAGACTTACGCTAGGGACATGCGAGTCAAATTTCGTGAAAATCGCTCGAAAAAAAGTTCATTTTTCCATATTGTGTAAAAACGCGAAAATCTCAAAATGGCCGATTTTGGCACAAAATGGCCGCCAAACCATAGGTCGTGTCGCCATGACGTAATGATTTCAAAACTTTGTTTGGATATAGTCGACAAAGTTATCTGGGTTTCGTTAGCCGATTCTTAAAAATAAAATCCGAATTTTTTTTTTTTTTGCCGAGTCAGCACTTTTTTTTGCGATCGTTTTTTGCTTACCACGGCCATATTCCTTTATCGATTTTGTTGTAAGTGACACCGTTTTGTTCAGTGTGAGCCAGGGAATCGTATATTTCATTTTCACAACATTCTGATAAAATATGTGCGAGCTAGCTAAAATGGCGACGGTTGCGAATTCGCCACGCGCACGCCGTTCAAAATCTACAACTTCTAATTCCAACATTTTGTCCACAGTAGCTTGCCATTGATGCCCGAGAAGTTTCAAGATGATCGAAAAAAATCCCTAGGACGAGTTTTCGTTTGTATCCATTACTAAAGGTGCTTTTTTCGGAAAATTCAAGATGGCCGCCCCTTCCCAAGGTCAAAGGTCAACGAAATTTCTCTGGTATTTGTAGAATCAAGCTGTTGGCATCTGTATCCGATTTCGTGGAAATCGCTCAAACAAAAGTGTCGTTTTCCCATGTTGTCGAAAAACACGAAAATCGCCATTTCTCTGAGTTCGCCACAAAATGGCCGCCAAGCCGTAGGTCGTGTGGCCATCCCATAATGATTTCATAACTTCTTTGGGATATCTCCAACAAGTGTATTTTGGTTTCGTAACTGTATTTCAAAATATTTTTTTTTGGCCCCATAAGCAATTTTCGGCCCATTCATTTTTTTTACGGGAACGCTCGCCGTGATGTCATCGTTGTGGGGGGGGTGACGTTCTCTTTGCCGAAAATTCATTTTCAATTTATCCTAGGTGTGTGCCAATTTTGGTGAGTTTTCGGGTATGTGGCGGGGGTCAAATTTGAGCTCAAAACGTCCGTAAGAAACAAGAAACGTAATAATAATAATGAAACAAAGCAGAAACAATAAGAAGTTTTTTCCCCAGGGTGCTTCCTATGTATTTCAATGCAGCCTGTCTTTTACTATAGGCTGGGCATGTCTTTTTGGCTTTAAACCCGTCCTTTGAGGGCTTTTTGGGGATTTTTCGTGTTTTTGTCGTCATTTTTGCGACTACAATTTTGTCGTTTTTGCGTTGGTGTTGTGCGTGTGTGTGTTTTTTTTTGTTGCGTTACACAATTGTCGACTTGTTTTGTGCTTTGGGCGAGTTTTGACCCCATTTTTTGGCGTTTTGACGCGTTTTTTTGACGTTTTGGGGCTTTTTGAGTGTTCGACCCTCGTAGCAGTTACAATATGGTCCTTGCAGTTGTGACTGCTGCGGGCCATAACTATCATGCTAACAGCAGATTTTTTTTTCTTTTCAAAAACTAACGGACGCAATAAATCACAGAAGAAAAAAACCCTGAAGGTGAGCTACTCTGTTTCATTATTACAATTTGTTGTGTTTGGAAACTATTGTTATAAATTGTTTGTTAGATAGACATGCTTTCATTTTTTTCTTTGCCCATGATTGTACAATAAAATTTAAGCTAACCACTCAGCTTGTAGGTCCTTCAACGTTAACCGTTTCACGTATGTCTGCTGAATTTACAGATGCAGAACCCAGAAAGACCCCTCCCCCAGCAACCCTCCCCCCAGGCAAGTAACCCGCCACCCCAGGCAAATAACCCCCCAGCCCCTCGCAACAACCCCCCACCCCCCCAAGACCACTGGTGTGGCACAGCGCCATAAACAGGGCCAGGGAGCGGCGCCGGGTCCAGTGGGAGAATCAAGTGAGTTAAAGTGTTTGCTCAAAATAATGACACACAAACGACACACCTCATTTCTCCACGATATATTTTTTTCAAAGAAGTACAATTTATAGTTAAAAATACTTTTTTTAAAATGGATTTCAAATGAAACTAGACGCCTTGAAAATTAGCCTTTTTAGAGTTTTCATCATAAAACTTTTTCCGTCTATTACATTGACTTATGTAGAAATGCTTAGTGTAGGCACAACGTTTAACATTTCACGTCAATTTCTTATTTAAACAATTTTATACACGCAGATTGTTTGCAGTTTTTCCTTGTGAAGTCAAATGTTGATTTTATTCTGTTGTCAGTTCCTGCTAAGGAAGCTCCTGGCCCTGGCAAAGTCGGAGGAGGAGAGGCGGCGCCTCCGTGAAATTTATGGCCCCAATTAAAATGGTAGGTTTGACTCCTCCTGCTGTTTGTGTGAACAGATGAGTCGATGAGGTTATTTCTGAATCAAATGTGCATTAAAAAAAAAAGAAATCTAAACATACTAATCTACGCTTTTTTTTCTCTTCTTCATTCCTTGTACTCATGTTGTCATATTATATTAGCTCATTTAAAGAAAGAAGCATTTTATTTAAGTCATAGAAATGATAGATGTTCTTGTTTCTACTGGATACTTCAAGCCTGAAAATGTTTACAACCAGCTTCAGGTTTTTGCCAAATAGTCCAACAATTTATTAATAAACGTATGAGAGAAGCATCAGAAGTAATTATTACACAATTGAAAAAAAAGAAAAAACAGGTTTTTCTAATCAATTAATTCCTATTGTTTACTTGATAAAACACATTTTTATCTCATTTTTAAAAAAACAAATTTGCATGTGGACATTTCAGTAATAATTAGACATGTATATTTCTGATTTGAACACCTTTTTAATGGAGTTTAAGTACAAATAGAAACATTTTTCATTTTTTTGAATAGAAACATTTTTCTTTTTTTTAATAGAAACATTTTTCTTTTTTTGCTTACAAAAGTTATGTTAGATCATTACTTTTTGGATAGATTTGAGTTAACCTTTTATGAAGGTCAAACCTTTAAAGGTGCCTTTGCACTCTAGTCTGTTTGTGAAGTTTATTTTGAAAGTATTCATTCATTGAAATCTTCTTATATAAAAACAAATGAGGGTTACTAGTTTATTTACATTTCAAGGAAAAATCTGTCAGGATATGTGAAATATTATTGGATGTTGATCAAACTGAAAATAATAAATTTATTTAAACTGCAACTTTTTTTGGGAACAAATGGTAAATGGCGTATACTTATATAGCGCTTTCTACCTTCTTATGAAGGCCCAAAGTGCTTTACAGTCCCATTCACACATTCACACACTGGCGGCGGCTCCGCTGCCGAACACTGGTGCCAACCTCCCACCAGAGCCAAGGTGGGGTTTAGTGTCTTGCCCTAGGACACTTTGACTCATGGGGGTGCAAGGCGGGAATCGAACCTGCAATATTACAATCATGAGTCAACCGCCCTACCACTGCACCACGGCCGCCCACTACAAATGGGGTTAAAGGTTTTTTTTAAGGAATTAGTAGCAAGATTTTGAACTGTTAATTCAAAAAGCAAATATTTAAATAATCGAATATTTAAAAACAATTCAAAATATTTTATATTTGTGCCCCTTTTCTGTTCATAATAAGGCACATCTGCTTTAGAATTTTTTTCATCTGGCATCAATTGGCTAATTTGATCAACATCATAATTTGTTTACAACCACCTATATTAAGGTTAAAGTCCTTGGGGGGGAAGAGGGGGTCTAGGGGACTTATTTGTGTAAATTACTGAATGTTTTGATCAAAATTTTAAAAGATTAAAACGACTAAATGTGAGGTTTTAAATATTTACTTTTATAAATCTTATATAAACTGCCAGACAATTAGATTAAACTAAATGTTTTTTATTCTTTTAATTCTGTTTTAATCTAAAAAATATGCAGTGAATGTGAATACTGACAGAAATGAATTCTGACCTCATGCTGTTAGCTCCATATGTTTAGTCGATTTTTCTCCTTGATTTTCCACCTCTGCTGTGGTTTGTCATTGTTAATCCTGTGGAGCAAAGTGTGATGAAGCTGACCTGAGAACAATTTCACTCTGATGCTCTGATGTGACACCCAGCAGCTATGCAGCTCCACTGTACATTTTAGGAGAAACACAGATGTCTGAGTGTCTCCTTTCAGCTCCATTGCTTTGTTTTTGTGGTTTGTTTTTCCCTAATTATGTGATCAACTTTCTTTTCAGGGAGAAGAATGGTCTGGAACATGACCTGGGGAGAAGAATATTGGTGGGACGTGGAAATCGTAGTGTGTGTGGCCCTTCCTCATAGTTTTGTTGAGTTCTTGGTCTATCCACCGCTGTTGACCGCTGACGTGTTTCCTGGTGGCGTGAACACGTGCACCATCGTCTTTTATGTTGGTGGGGCTAGGTCTGTGTGTAGTGCTGGTTGTTGGCTGGAGAAGTGGGTGGGGCACACGTGAGAGGACGTTAGAACAGTGGGAGAAAATTTTTTTGCATTTTTTTTTTCTTCATGGATTTTAATGTTCTAAATTGATAAATTTTACCGTTTACCTCACTTCTCTTGCCTCTTCATTTCTGCAATTGGGTCATCCAGACCCCCCTGTAACATTCCACTGTGACCATGTCAGACCCAGCAGGAAGGAGTAACTCCAGTGAGGTTTCTCCTCCACCTGAGCAGAGATCTGCCTTGATGCAGGACATGTGCAGCTGTTAGTCTGGTATGCAGCAGCTTCATGATGGCCTTTCTATACTGGAGCAGGCGCCCCCGTCTCCGTTTGATGGAACTGCTGAGGACTGCCGGCCGTTTCTCTCCTCCTGTCGCCTCCACTTTGACTTTAGTCTGAGTGAGTTTCCCTCCAAACAGCAAAGTGGCCGTCGCTCTGAGCTATTTGTCGGGTGGAGCCAAGCGATGGGGGTTGGCAGAGTGGGACCGTGGAGCCGGGCTGTGGAGCTCCTTTCAAGCATTCTCCACCCAAGTCCTCACAGTGTTCGATCCGACCACACCCCACCCTGCTTCTGCAGCTGCTTCTGCCAACAACAAAAAGGTTCTTGGTTCCAAAAATGTTCATGTTCACAATGGGGCCTTGATTGAATATTAGTCAGAGACAAGGTTTTTGTCTAAATGTCAATACAACAGCTGTGAACAAAAATGAACTCCATCAACAAAACTATATATATACATATATATATTCTTTTACAAATGTCATACTTTTTAAATTAATTTAACCAATTCTGTCATTCATATGAGAGCGGCACAGAGGTGTAGTGGTTACCACTCTAGCCTCACAGCAAGAATATTCATGTTCAAATCCCAGGTGGGTTCTTTCTGTGCGTGTTTCCTGTTCTCCCCGTGGATTTGTGGGTTTTCTGGGGCACTTTGGCTTCCTCCCTCAGTTCAAAATCATGCTTCATAGGCTAACTGGTGACTCTAAATTGTCCCTAGGTGTGCATGTTAGTGTGCGTCCCTGCAACAGACTGGCGACTTGCTTGGGGTGTATCCTGCCTGGACCTAACAGAAGCTGAGTTAGGTCCAACCCTGTGAACCTGAAAGAGATTCAGCGGCTTTGGAAGATGGATGGATGAGATTCATATGAAATAAACCCAGCCTAAAGACATTTTTAAACCACATACATTTAAGCCAATGGCTTCCTTAGGAATCATAAATTAGTACCTCCCTATGGTTATATCAGAGTCAAAATAGCCGAATTGACACTCAGAGGTAAGATATTGTTACTTTTGGTAAAGTGAGTCTTAATCACTAAAACAGTCAAAGGTTTCCTGAATTAAGATCATCAGAGTTTATGAGTCTTGAAAGAAATTAAACGTACACTAAGAAATTGTAACAAGAAGGATTCCACTTTCCAGGAGAGAAATTCAAAAGGCCTGGACTGGAGTGATCCATATCTAGTCATCAAGGCAAGGTCACCCCAAGAACAACCTGTAGAACTCTTCAAGAATTGTACAGGTTTTTGTTAGTGCCGATTGGAAAATGTTTGCTTCTTCAAAACTACTCAAACAAAGTGACCTTTCTCCAAAGAAGTGCACTGACAACACTTTCAAAATGAAAAAAAAAACAAACATAAAATTCAGAATGTAGTTTCCCAGACAGAAAAAAGCATCTATATTAAATTGTTTGAGGTGTTTACAGCATGTCCTTTGGAGAATCTTAATTTATTACATGACTGTCAGTATTTTAAAATGACAGGAAACAAGCACCATCTCTCTTGTCTCACCTGTGTGAGTTTATTACTGAATAAACGCTCTGGTGTCAGGATTTATGATGTCTACAGTCTGTTTAGCCATTGCAATGAAAAAGCCACGGGCTGTAGATGTTCAGTCATAGATCTTTGTGTGATCCTGCTTCATCACTGCACATCAGCACAGAAATGCTCTGAGGGAATCAGGAAAAAACAGCCCTACTGATGTGAACAGCTGGGAGTTTGTTCAATTGAATTCTAGGACACCTCTAAAAAGAAGTGTGGCTGGAAAAACAGAAGACAAGAAAATGTCTCTAAACTAAATTTCTAACCTAAGGTGACCCCAATGAAGACGTTTTTGCTGATGTTTATTGATGTTACAGAAGAACAAGACTGGAAACAACAACAAAAAAACTTTATTGGAAAAATGTTACTCAGAACAAATTAACATTCTGTTAGAACAAAAACATAACATTTCCTTCAGAAATAAAGAAGATTTTCCTGCTCAACAGTCAAACATAATTCCCTGAGGCTTGGACACAGAAAAGCTTTAGTTTAATGCTCCTCGATCCACATAAGGATAAGCTGAAAACTCTCCCAGTTTGTTGCCGTCAGCATCGTAATGCAGCATCCGGAAGCATTTGTCACAAAAGAGACACGGGTCGCTGGGAGCAAACTGGTCACTAGTGGTGTACCATCTAGAAGTGTCAAAAAGATGGAATTGTTAGTTTAAAAAAGACAAATATTACTGGGAATGTTTGTTTTTCCTAACCTGGCAATAAAGAGATGGCAGACGGCACACTTCTGTGTGAGGACTTTGTGTTTGTGTGTGAGCATTGGGTACAGCTTCTTATCCAAGCAATCGTATTTGTGGACCAGCCTGTAATGAGTCAAGAAAGTTAGGATTTTGAGATGTTCACATTCATGATTCCAAGAGCTGCTTTCAGCTGTGGTTAGATGAATGCATGGCAGCTTCACTTCAGCTTTTGCTCATTTAAAGAATTTAAATAATAAAGAAAACAAATGAGACCAAACCAAGCCGCTGTGCCAAAACTCAACAGTTTCCTGTCGTTTTGGGTTTTCTTTCAGCACCTTCCTTCAGGGGTTTGTCACCATCAATCACACCAGAATTCACTCTTGTGATTGGGCTTCAGTTGGAGAGCGGATGCACTTCCTGACTCAACCCCCTGGCACATGGAAGCATGGGAGAGTGCCCCCATGTGGTCCCAGTAACTTACTGCATGTGGTGGTCCCAGATTGTCTGCTTTTTGAGGACTAACCAGGGGCCTCATTTATAAAACTTTGCGTGGGATTTGCATCAGAAGTGGCGTACGGATGAAACATAGGACGTGCGTACGCACAGAAATATTCTGATTTATAAAACATTGCGCATGCACATCCTACGCATCTTTCCTTTAATAAATCACAATCAATTCTAAATGTAGCGCAGCTTTAACGGCTTCATGACACGCCCATAGTTGCCCATAAATAGTCTGTGAAACGCCCACAAGTTAATATTCATTGATTGCAAAATCATGGCAAACACAGAGAGAAAATAAAGAAAACATAACTTCACTCAATGTGAAGTAGAAGTTATCGTTGGCGAGGTGGAAAAGAGGAGAAAAATGTTGTTTGGAGGGCACAGCGTGGTTCCTCCGAGTGCTCCTCTGTAACGACGGGCCCAAAAGCCCGCAGTGGTCCAACAGGACGGCTGGAGGAAGTGGGAACCGGCTCATTAGCCACTCGTCCTCGTTTGCCAGCAAGTCTTCTTGCTGTCTAAAGATGCGTTCTCTCAGAATTCCTCCATTTGCCACATCTTCACTGCCGTCACGCCAGCCGTCATTTGGAACTGCGGTGTCAAATGAGCCGCTCCTTAATTTTCACTGCTCTCGCATTCTCAGCTTTACGGTAACAGAGCGAACACGGCTGAAATCTGGTTTTCAAAAGAATTTTACAACAGTGACAGTTAAATGAATGATTGAAGAAAAAATACACACTATTAAATAATCAAAAAAACAACAACACAGCCCATTCATTTATGTTAATAGTAAATGTAATTAAAGTTTTCACGTATGGACATGTTAAGATGTAGGATTTTTCTTTTTTAGAATCAGTACAAATACTTCATAATGACATATAGAAGCGTAGACTTGATCTAAATGTCAATACTGTTTGGTTTTTGTCACAACATAGCATCTTATGACAGATATGCAATGTTTAGGACACTGTTAGCAAAAGATTTTGCCATAATCCAGGCCATCAGCTCCTTTTATTCTATTCAGGACTAATTTAACTACACAGATATTCATTATCTTCATTCATTATCATTATACATTAGCCAACATAGTCCTAAAGAGAATAAATGGAGCTGATGGCCTGGATTATGGCAAAATCCTAAACTACAGTGTCTCAAACATTGCATCTTTGTCAGAAAAAGACGATTAGACGTAGTGAAAATGTAAAATATTTTGGATTTCAAACATGAATAACTCAAAATTTCTACAGAAAAAGTGTCTGGAAATAACAGGATGTGCAGCCAATATAGTTTTGAAAAGAATAAAAGGAGCTGATGACCTGGATTATGGCAAATACTTAAACTACAGTGTCTCAAACATTGCATCTCTCTGTCATAAGATGCTATGTTGTGACAAATCTCAAACAGTATTGACATTTAGATCAAGTCTACACTTCTATATTTCATTATGAAGTATTTGTACTGATTCTGATAAAATCCTACATATTAACATGTCCATATGTGAAAACTTTAATTATATTTACTATTAACATAAATGAATGGGCTATATGGTTGGGAGTATGCTTATTAACACCCAATCTTATCTTAGCCTTTTTATAAAAAAAATTCTTTTATTATTTGATAAGAGTAGCTAGTGTATTTTTTCTCCAAACATTCATTTAACTTTTCACTGTTGTAAAATTCTTTTGAAAACCAGACTTCAGCCGTGTTCGCTCTGTTACCGTAAAGCTGAGAATGTGAGAGCAGTGAAAATTAAGGAGCGGCTCATTTGACACCGCAGTTCCAAATGACGGCTGGCGTGACGGCAGTACATCACTTCTAAAAGCGCAAGATCAGCCATTGTGCGTCATTACGCATTGTGATGGGGCATTTTATTTCCATCCATTTTATTGCATCTGACAAGCAACAGATGTCGGTAATAATCGACGTGGAAATGGGAAATTGTTCAGCGCAAATGTCCGTCTATCTGTCTGTCTGTCTGTCTGTCTGTCTGTCTGTCTGTCTGTCTGCACCTATATCTGCTCCGCCAGACGGACACATTGACGAGAATATCAGTTTTTAACATTATTTCGTTCTATTAACTATATTATTTATGAGGATGAATTGCATAACATGGCAATATTGCAGAACATATTTCACTTTTCTTTTTGCAAATATGTGTTCATTTGAATTTCTGCTGTAATTTTCGTTTGATTTATTTGTTTGTTTCACTGCTGATCGATCAAACGGGTGTTCATGTAGCTGTTAATTGTGAGACTTGCTTTGTGAAGTCTTCATGTTATTTATGAGAGGCAGTATTGTCATTTTCATTTTCACGTGTTTCTTCCATCTGCCGACGGTGTCGCCGTTTCTCATGTCACCCGTTTTTGTGCGTCCGCCTGGGTCAGAGCTTGAGTGAAGGACCACACATTTTCCCGTCAAGTTTGCTTTTTATAAATCTCAATTATTGCGTAGAGAGTGGCGTACGCCTTCTTTTGTGCGTACGCAACGTTTATAAATGAGGCCCCTGGTCCAGCCCTACTTAACCTGAGTGATGTAATGTCCAGAGTGGCAGTGTGTCAGGAAGGGCATCCGGCATCAAACTCTCTGCCAAACCACTATGGCGACCCCGAACGGGACATGACGAAGAGTGAACAACAACAACAGCAGTAATTCAGAGATAGGAAGACCACAATGTTACAGAATTTATGAGTCACTTTAAGGTTAACTGATCTTACCTGGAGACAGTTTTGGTGGAGAAAAACTACAAAGGTTAGAAATGACCTTCAATACTACAGCAATGTTCTGATCACAGTGATTCCAATCTATCTTATTTTTTGGTGAAAAGCACTTTCCAAACACATGCTACTATAAAATCCATTTCCATGTTGTCTTTCATTACATTTTATCATTTTTAATTGCAGATAGAACGTGTTTACACATAATGTGATAAATTAGTTTGTATTTTTGTTAATCATTGAGTACTAAAGTCCTTCACACACTGTGGTTCATGAGTTTCTGTCTTTGGTTTGAGTCTCAGTGTCCCTGTCACAGAACTAAAGCTATTTGATTTACAAATTTAAATGAGAAAATTATATTTTTAAGTTCTACTGTTTTCAAGTAACTAGAACAAAACTTTGATTAATAAATCATAAATTCTTACTTTGAAAATTCAACAGAAAAGCTTTTATTCTGAAATATCTTCATATCCAACTTTATTGGCATCAGCTGGAGCTGCAGTGGAATGCCACTTCTACTAATGAAAAGAGGTGGAGCCTTCTTGAAGTGAAGGCGGCTGCTGACCAACACTGGAAGCACCGACCTGACGTCTGTGATGATGACCAGATGTTCACAGTCCCCCTGATGGCAGTACAGGTACGGGAAGCCCACCTTCAGCTTCAGATCCTGTAGCAGCGTGTCCTCCATCTTGGCTTGTGTGAATGGTGGGAAGTTATGGGATTTGGCCCAATTTATAGTAGTTCTGCACCACAATATAGAGGAAATGAATAGAAAGTTAACCAACAGAACTGCCTGAAATATGATGTCATTCTGCATTTTGAGGTTTGTTTAAACATTTTTGGGAGCATTTCTTCTAAGGGACTTTATTGCTTTTAATTCATTTTAAAATAAATTTAAAAAGTTTTCTTTTTGTTGTTGTTATGCGTGACGACAACACATACATGCTGATGTCTTGACACTCTGGGAATCTCATGTCATTGTAGAAAACTCCCTCAAAGAAAAAAAAGGCAGACTTGAAATGATCCTGAAACAGAATATGTCAAAGTATGACCTTCAGGTTAAGCTTCTTTTCAAGTATCACAATGACCGCAGCAGTTTGGTGTAAAGTCACATCAGAGTCACCTTGCAGAGGAAATCTGGAGCCATGTCTGGTGTCCTGCTGAACTCGCCGCACACTTGCAAGTCGCTGATGCAGCAGATAGCATCTCTGAGCTCGGTGAGGTTGTGGGAGCCCGTCATCAGCAGAGTCATGTGGGGTCTGATGTAATTAAACTGTGGAGGAGGAACAAATGGTGATCTGCCTCTCAGGAATCCAAACAAAATGTTTTTTCTAGTCAGACTGTAAGTCAGAGACGACTAAAATGTACCTTCTCAAAAACAGCAGGGTAGTAGACGTTGATGGTCAGAATGATTTCCCCTTCAGGAATCCAGTCGCTCTCTGTTTTTGGTGTCCGGCCAACAATTAGACGCTCCTGGTTTCACACAGACAGAAGAGTCTTAGGCCGCCTTTACACTGCAGGTCTTGATGCCCATATCCGATTTTCTGACTATATCCGATTTTTTTGACGACCCGCTTACATCATCTTTAAAAGTGACCCGTATCTGATTTTTGCATCTACACTATACAATGCTGAAACTATCAAACGTAAACGTTCTGAGGACTACGTGGCAGCATTTCCGCATTCCTCCTTCAGACTTTTGTGACTGCGGTTGTCATGGAGGGAAGGCGGCGACGGAAGGTGGCGTTGCCTTGGGCGCTTCTGAGGGGATGCACGGGGGAGGAAAAGAAGGGGGGCTGCTCGGCTTTCTCTGAGTTTTGAATGAGGAAGTGTTTGCAGACGTTGTGCTCTCCGAACAGTTTGATCCAAGTGTTGAACCTTTCCTGCGCGATGGCTTCTCTTTTCCGACCGTGGTCAGAAACGCACGGGAGATTTCCTCGGGCTTCTCTTTTCCGTTCTGAACCCTCAGCCTCCAGAGTGGGCTAAGAAAGACTCCAAAACTTTTGGGCGATACACCTTATTTTTAATTTTCGGTTCTGCGACAGTCCCCCGCTCCGCGCTCACACCCGCTTTCCTCTCCTTAAGTTGCACGCACACACACGCAAGCACGCGCGCGCGCACACACACACACAAACACACACACACTCTCCCCATCATACACGCCCCCCGACGACATAAACGGCTTATAGCCTGTTCCATAGCAACGGTGTCCTGCTTCATTAGTTACCGTTTGCGTCCGGACCGGACATAACAGCGGTTTCCAACTACGCTCTGAAGCCTGAGGCTAAAAGGTAACACGCTGACAGCAAAATCAGCGCACAAAAGCACCTTAATAAGTCATGTGATCTCAGTTGGTGGTGTCCTGAGTTGCCGTCACTGACGTACGACTCTCATTTACTGGAGAATATCCGATTTGTCTGCTTACATGGCACACGCAAATGTACGTATCCGATTCGTTTCCGATTTATTTCCACATATGAGAGAGGCCTGTATCCGATCTGAGAAAATCGGAATCCATGTGTTTTTGTCCTGCTATACGCTCACCGGTCATATCCGATCTGTGCCACATGAGAGGAAAAAATCGGAATTGGGTCACTTGAACCATGCAGTGTAAACGCGGCCTTAGATTACTCTTCTCTAATAACACAGCTTGCACAAATGCGACTAACATTGTTTAAACATGGCCTCACCCTATAACAAGGCTGATCTGCTGTTTCCAATTTCTACAGGTTTTTAAAAAATGACTTGTATTCCACAAACACTCCAAGTTTCCTCATAAGCCGCGTTTACATGGGCAAAAGTAATCGGAAAGAACGCCTGATCGGAAAGAAAATGTGTCATGTAAACGCACCGTTCGGAATAGTCTGCCCCGGTCAGACTCTTTCGGATCAAACTTTCTTTCCGATTGAGATAGGTGGGTTATACCTATCATTTATCCGATCGTGGAGCATGTAAACGGTCATTCCGATCGTGTGTCACTACTGCTCTGGTTTACGTCATTCATAGACGGTGTTTTGCTGAGAGAAAGCTTTGGAGCGCATACAGGACCGACCAGGAGGCCCCGCGTAAAGCGCCGCTCCGCTCTCGCCCCGCTGGCTCTCCCCTCTCTTTCACCCCTCACAGGGAGATGCGGGGGGGATGCGTGCCCACGACTTCTGGACCCGGCACCCGAGCTCTGCGTTCAGGCTCCAGTGCCAGTGGACCGAGTGAACCTCTCTGAGCAAAGCAGCAGGATTTATTAATGTGTTTGAGGGGGGGGGGGGTGCTTAGTTACGTGTGCGTTTTGTTATTTCGTTATGTGTGAGAATTCGAACTGTGAGCGGACCCGCCGCTCTGGGTTAGCGGCTGCAGGACTTAGGAGAACCGAGCAGAGCTCGAGCCGCCAGCTCACACACAGCGGAGCGGCTTGGGGCAGTGTGTGAGCTTTTCAGAGCAGAAATGTCACTCAGTCCTTAGAAACTGTTAAAAAAAAATCACATGGAATTGTGTTTCCAGTTGAGCCCCGACAAAATAAAGGCTGATGTTATTCCCACACATTTACGTGCAGCCAAGCTGCCGATTGCAGCGTTTCCCTGCATGGTCCTGGATTTTGTCTCCATCAAAAAGCTAATGTTGTTAGCCCGTGTTGTTAGCCTCTCCTAACCCTGGGTTCTCCGTTTTTCCTCAAAAAAAGCAGTGACCATACGGATTAAATATAAAATGATGAGCGAACAGGACCTTCATAATATTAATAACATTAATAAAAGCCCGTTTGGAAGATCGTCTCGTATATTACTGAGCTGCTGTATAAAAGTCTATGGCAGCAACGGTGTATTTACAACGGGACCTACTTCCTCATCCGGGTGTTTTTACACTACTGCGCATGCCCAAATGATTCATTCCGACGGAAAGTGTGACCCATGGGAACGTTTGTTCTAATCGGAAAAAGGTTTTCTGGGCCCATGTGCACGGGTTTATTTTAACCCGACCACTGATCCGATCGAGATATTCTGCCCATGTAAACGCGACTATTTTAGCTTTGCTCACATCACTGCCATAAGATCAAGAGACGCTGACTGTACCTCTGCTTCTTCCTGCTTTAGTCGTAGTCTGATCACTGGCTGCAAATGCTGCATTCTCAGCTTTGGGGTGGTTTTTCTAATGCTAAATAGGGTTTTTGTTCCAAATGTTTTTGGTGCTCACGATGACTTACCCTTGCATAAATTGCCAACTGGCATTCTTTACCTATCCTTTCTCCCCCAACAAACCTACCAGAATGACCATTTCCCTGACAGAAAGTCTGACATTTGCTACACTGGAGGACGGTCCAGCAGTCTGCCTTCCTTCACAGCAGACGCTGGCAGAATCTCAGGCTTTTGTAGAGGCAGATTAAACTGGGGGTTAAGATCGATTTCACATGCAAGTCCATCAACAACTTTACCCATATTTAAGGAAATATGAGCACAGAGAAGGACAAAAGTGAATTTTCTCATCCCCTAACATCAAGTTAGCTTGAATGACTTAAAAGTAACCCACCAGCTCATCAGCATAGAGATCATGTCGGTTCTTGTTGACCTTTAGAGAAGCTTTGTGATCTTGCCTTTTTTTTCTTTGTCTGTTAGAGGAAAGAGAACAGATACTTCATCAAGCAGCATTGGAGCTTAAAACAGCAGAACTATCAGTGAGATGTTTTACATCAGAGTTTTCAGTGTCGAGTCTGGAGGAACAACTTCTGGATCAGGCAGCTCATCTTCAGCATGGCAACGAAGGGAATCCAGGCTGGAAAAAATAAGATAAGTGTAACATCTGATTGGGGATAAAGTCAGCAAAAGTCAGAGAATGTCATCAAGCTTATTATTAGCTTTTTGATAGAAGTCAAGCTACTTCCTGTTGGATTGTAGAGAAAATGCCAACAGAAGGCAAAATTATTTAAAACGATTTTTAATATGTATATTTTTTTATATTACTCACATGTGTTACAAATAATTGTCTTTATTCATCCAAAAGTGAATGCACAAGTGTTATTTAAATGAATAACACTTAAATATTTAGTTGCTTGATTTGGAGTCAAATTATGTTAAAAATATGAATTTTAAGTTAAAGTTGAAAAGACATTTTTGTAATTCACTTCCTGTTTGTTAGCTTAGTGCATCAACGCAACTCGCTTTCTTTAACTGCTGTAACTTGGTTTATTTTAAGAGGTACCAGTTTAATACTTATTCATATGAAAAAAATGTACTACTTACAAAAAAACACTTAAAATCGTTACAACAAAGTAGCTGTGTACCTGCAGACGGATCTGAGCTCAGCCATGGTCTCCTCACTGATCCCCATCGCTTCTGCAAAGTTAGCTTCAAATGTGTCTTTGTCTTCTTGTTGGTATGAATAATCCTTGGGCCTCAGTCTTGTCAGCCATTCGTCTCACACAGAGCTGATGCGAAAAGGTTTGGTGTTAACGCCAATGTATTCATATTCAGGGAGGTTTGTGTCTGGAACCGTCGACTGCTCGGATGCCGCCATGTTTCTAAACAAGAGGACGATTAAAAAAAACGTAGAAGAAGAGGACTCTTCCGGGCGATGGGCATTTCGGGTAATGTAGGATATTTCAACTCATTTATGTCAAAACTATGAAAATATGTGTTGTTCATATCGTCATTAACTTCCACACAGCTCCCATGAAAATTAGCAACATTTAAAAGCCTCTTATGAACTTAAGCCACATTAATCAAATTCTTTCTTTTACTTTTTCTTTGTGGATTTTCCTGTCTTTAATGCCCGAAGGCTGTGTAAGAAAGAGCCTGACAGCCAAATCATAATCATGTATGTCTGTCTGTCTGTCTGTCTGTCTGTCTGTCTGTCTGTCTGTCTGTCTGTCTGTCTGTCTGTCTGTCTGTCTGTCTGTCTGTCTGTCTGTCTGTCTGTGTATATATATATATATATATCATCATCACAAACATACATGGATGGGTTGAAACCAACTTTAAAAAACAAATGACAAAAGACACGTGCAATTGGACAAATACAAATTGTACACTAATACGAGAGATCGTTTAGGTTCTTGAAACCATGAAGCTACGTTCACACTGCCAGACAGTTTTCAGGTTTTATGAACGCTATGCACGCCCATTGACTGAGCATTGCAAGTTAAACTTTGATCAATCAGCGGCTCTGATTTGTTAGTGACGTATTGATGGCATCCCTTTTAATTCTCTAAGACTAAAAATTGATCATAGAGGAGAAATTAAGAATTGATTTGTGCCTGGTTGGAATTATATGACATAAATCTCAACAGAAGGAAAAGGCCAGAAGCAAGATTTGCACGGCTTCAACATTTCGCACCAAGCCTCTTCCACATGTAGGTGGCGGATGTAAGCTAGTATTGGGTGGCAACTGTCCAGTGTGAACACCACTGGTTAAATGTGTGTTCAAGCTCATTTAGCATGTTACATGCATCATATGCCTGGTGTGAACATAGCTTGGAAAGCATAGCAGCCTCCAATGTCCTACTTAGGAGAAAAATAAAAAGATTGACTGTTGTGAGCTACTGTCAACGGCAGCCTCATTGCAAACAAAACAACAACAAAAAAAGATGCAGATATTCCCTATTCCCAACTGTTTCCAATTCTTCCAAACCTTCAGAGTCAACTGGCTTTTGTCTCAGTGTGCTGACATCTGGATGTTTTGAGTGAACAGTTAACAGGTCTTAGTCACCCAGAAAGTTAACATTGAACATTTTCCAGTCCTGGTATTCCTCTTTGGGAGACTGATAAAAGAATGATTTAGTGTTAACAATCCTGCACATGAGTAAGCACGGCAAAACAGCTACTAGAATGAAGCTTATTATTTAAAAAATATGATGAATGTTTCTGTAATAACAATAGGAACGTTATTTACTTTTATATTCTAGATCCACAGAACGGTTTGGAATTAAAAAAGGGTTTGTACTCCAAACTTTACTGCCATCTGCTGGTGGAAGAAAAGCTTTACATGTTTGGAAATTTCAGTTAACAGTGGGCCTAATTCTTGAATTTAAGGATTTATTATTTTTTAGAAAGTAATACATTCTTTACCCTTTCTTAATTGAACCTGGTGGATAAACGAGGAGCAGACGGGCCAAACTCTTTGAATGGATTTTGATCTTTTCTTTTTAACCTGTTATGTATTTATTTGACCATGAGGTGGCGCTCTTGGGACCACTATAATGCTCTTTTGGGTGCCTCTGCTCCTCGTTTATCCATCAGATTTTTAACAACATGTTGGATATAGATCAGTCATTTTTCAAAAGACTTTTAAATAATAGTTTCACCTCAAGATTTACTTGAAGCCATTCTTAAGTTAAGACTAAATAACCTAAAACGGGAACGTGAAACAAATTACTGGCCGTACAAAGGACTTTGGCAAAATTTGAAATACGAAAAGATCTAAGGACACGACATGGGGAAACTGTGTAGCTAACAACACTAGCAACGGTTGCTAAGGATTTTTCTGACGGCGTACTGTGACTACATGGGCAAACGACAATAATAAAGACAAATGCAACGTTTTAAGCATAAAGAAAGCATCTACATCACAAAGCAAATACAAAGTAATAATCAAAGACGCATGGGCATGCAGAAGATATTGCTTAGTAGTACATAGACATGAACCAATGTTCAATGAACTTGTTTAATAGACATAGACAATGGACCAAAGACATAGACAGTGAACACAAAAACCCATTTTCATATTTTTGGCACAAATGGAACCTCATACTTATGGTCATGAAAACACAGTATTTTCAAACCCTACCCCCACTTGCCATCATCCATTTTTTTACACCCCCTCCCACTAGCTTACAGCCCCTCACAACCCTAACGTAACCTTACCGGTGCAACAAAAATGGCGAGCAATGTCGGAGTTATCCAGCTGTAAAGTTTTGAGGGGGATGCCAGCATGGACGAGGAAAACGGGGGAAGTGAACCCCGGAGGAAGATCAGCCTTCAGCCCTGGAGATCCCCCCTGCATCTTCTGACCACAGTCAGAGGAACCCCCCTCCCCAGGGAGGAGCGCCCCACAGTTTGAGAACATACAAAGTGAATGATCCTTTATTTAAGTAGAAATATGAAAAGGAAACGTGCTCCGAGTACCCCGACTTAAGCTTCAGCTTCACCTTCCAAGATGAAAACTGTTCCAGAGCCTGCAGTATCTCTGAACAAAACTCTAATCACTGCCATTGAAAAATGAACCCACAGAATTGAAGACTTTGGACATCAGCTAAAAGAAAACTCTGTCATGGTGGCAAACATCTCCCGACTCGTGGAAATGAATGCAGCTGAGATCAAAGAATGCAAGGGGAAGATTAAAGAGATGGAAAAAGAAGTTCCACAACTTGTTAAAGAAAACAAGGAGCTAAAAGAAAAAGTAGCTGAAATGGAAAGATGCAAACAGCGATGGAACCTAAAAATTCAAGGATTAAAAGAAAGAGACGACGAGAACATCTGAGATGTCATCATAGGAATCCTGTCCCAGATCGCTCTGGACTGGAAAGAAAAGATGGACATGGTGGTGGATTCAGTTCATCGGTTGGGGAGAAAGGGGGAGGGTAGACACCAACAGGTCATCATACAATTTGTTATGAGACACCACAGAGACGCCATCTGGAGAAAAACCAAGAACTGTTCAACCTGTAAGAATATGGGAATCATCTTTAAGGATGATTTCTCCAAAGCTGACAGAGAAGCTCCAGCAGCGGCCTGGCTGATGATGGAAGAGGCCTGAGCAGCGGGGAAACACGTGAACTACAGAGGATCAGTGGGCTACATCAACGGTATCAGGGTTTATGTGGACTGATGGGGTTCAACGAAACAATATAAAGAAGGAAAAAGAAGAAAAAATGTAAGAAAAAAAAGGTTCTCAGGGTTCCAGACTAACTTGAAAATTTTAGGGGCACAACCAGCAAATTTAGGGGCGCATACCGTTAATCAACATGCTAACCAAATCTACTCATTTCCACTGTATTACTATTAAATACTTGTGCTGTTTCAAATTCAGTGTCACATTTTATTCTGCACTTTTGAAGATGCAAAAACAAGGTAAACTGACAGAACCATCGCTGTCATGACAGTACAAATAGTAAACAAAACGGATGGAAATTCATCTTGGTGACACCAAATAGGTGCAGCCAAGATGCACAATAAGCGTGTTTGAGATCACCCAGGTGAACTCAACGCTGCGCAGATCACCTGGTGTGAGACATGTATTTTTGTTTTTGCTCCAACGTCACCTGTCAATCATCACAAAAATATCACCAGAAAGGGGTGGGAGCAAGGCCCCAACCTGAGCGAACGCAGCTGGAAATTTAGTACTGAACTGACTGAAAGCTGCCCTGAGGACTACAAAACAATGCATTATGGGACATGTGTCCTGATGGTTTTTGTAGTTGAGTGATCAATTAAAATAATTTAAAATACCAATTGATTAAAAAAGGCTACATACATTACAAAACATTCAAATCAATGTAAAATATATAATAACACAGATCACACAAAGGGGGAGAGGCATATTAAAACTAAATTGAATGTTAAGGACAACTCCAACTTCCTGTTCTCCTTTAGTCTCGCTGCAGATTCCCCCCCCCCCCCCCCCCCCGTCTCCACCAACGATCCAGGTGAGGTGCTGGTTCATCTTAAACACGTCTGTGGTTGCTTTTTCCCGACGTGTTTTAAGTGCGTCTAAGACTAAATCTTGTTGTTTCTCACATGTGTTTAATGTCAAAGCTCCGCTAGCTGTCATGCATGTAGGTGTGGGACATTTATTCTCCTCAACGGACCAATCTCCTGCAGGAGCGGTGTGCAGCAGTGACAGCCGCGCATGAGAACCATTTGGTCGGGGTTGATGCGCCGCCGCGCGCCTAACCATAACCTTAAACCTCCTTCGGGTCTGTGGGCCCAGAGAAAAGTTCAGCACGGACTGCATGTATGTAGAAAATTACGAGTGAATAGATAAGTTCTAAAAAGGAAAGTAAGGAACTCCTTAATGTGGTCCGGGGAGGGGGCTGTCAGGTGTCCTGCCTTAAATGTTCTTCTGCTTTCAAGCCCAGTTAATGTCCCGCCCCCAAAAATCATATACTCCACTGTGATTGGTTGCTTTCAGTTCCGCGCACGACAAGGAAAAAGTGTCATTCATACAAACTGGCGGGACGCATAAACATGAAACTTTCATATTAAGTTGGGGGCCGCAAAATATCATCTTGGGGGCTGCAAATAGCCCCCGGGCCGCGAATTTGAGACCCCTGCTGTAGACTCTGGCACTGGTACACTAGCCGCAGGTCGGAAGAATGAATCAATTGTTCACTTGCTCATAGCTCAGACGCACATATCAGGTTGTGAGGATATTTGTCTCTGTTTCCTTCCCACAGATGTTTACGCGCGCTCTATTATCTCTAGGCCCCTCCCCCTCCACGCATTTTAGCCACTTACAGTGGCTTTCCCTATTCTTCTCACACGCATTGGCCACCTCACAGACGGGCATCACTCAATGAAATGCGAGTGTGTGCTCGCGTTCCATGAGTATGTGCGCGAGTGTGTGTGTCGGTCTGCGCTCGCGTCTCATTGATTATTTCATTGCTCATTTCATTGATCTTTGACTAGCCCCTTCCACGTTTAATGTATAAAAAATACGGAGGGTGGGGGAGGCAAATTTACTGGTAACACATGTGCGACTGGATGTAAAATTCAGTCGCACACTCTCAGATTTTAATAATAATAATGGATTGGATTTTTTTGCGCTTTTCCAGATGCTCAAAGCGCTTACATTGTGTCCATTATTCATTCACTCCTCATTCATTCTTGGTGATGGTAAGCTACTATTGTAGCCACAGCTGCCCTGGGGCAGACTGACAGAGGCGTGGCTGCCAGTTCGCGCCTACGGCCCCTCTGACCATCACCGGGATCATTCATACACCAGTGGAGCCACACTGGAGGCAAGGAGGGTGAAGTGTCTTGCCTAAGGACACAACAACATTTTGGCTGGTGGGAGCGGGAATCGAACCCTTCAATCATTGGACGACTTGCTCAGCTGCCTGAGCCACTGTCGCCCAATGTGACCATTTGGTCACAGTCTGGAGCCCTGGTTCTGGAAATGGTTATATTTTTCAAAATAGTTTAATTCATTAATAAATTGTTTTTCTTCATCTGTATTTTTCATGGTGGTTAATGATAATTCATTTCTACTGTAATGGCATATTCAACACTTCTAGTTCTAGCTCTAATTATCCTTTGTGTTATTCATATTCTTGTTGTTTTTTATGTCTGTGTCACTTTCATTACGTTCTTATGGTACACTAAACGTTAAGGGTCTGAGAAATTCTGTTAAAAGAAAATCAATGTTTTCGTTTTGTAGGAATCAAAGAGCTCAGTGTTTCCTTTTGCAGGAAACTCATTCTAGTGAAAGAATGAGTTTTTAGACCCACTAGACAGGGCGCTGAACCTTTTTTCTTCAGTGATTTGTGATCTTCACTGGTGTCCATGGATTACATGAACTCCTCTCCACCTTTATCCACCTTTTATCATGGTAGAGAGAACACGTCATTGTAAGGGTGGAGTCATCAAAGATAGCACAAGGGTTATGAACAGTATAGATTAATTGTTCCCAAATATTACTAATATTTTATTCACACTTGCTAAATATCTCATTCACTGCTGTAATGGTTCAACACCTGTGTCTTTTCTTTAGAAATTGCCATTGTCATCTCAGAAATATTGTGGTTGGACATGAATGTCATTTCTATCCATTCTTTTTCTTCAGATCTGTACATCTAACAATGAACATCCCTCTTATAGACAGCAGCACACGGACCTCAGCCCAGGCCTTCACCTGTGGACAGGTTGTAGGATTTCATTTTCTTTGTCAGAGAAACAGGTTGAGACATTGGTCTGAATATTTTAAAAAGGTCTCAAAATGTCTTGAACTTGAAGAAACTTCCAGGAACCCTGATGTGAACTCATTGAACAGATACAATTCCTGCTCTGTTCTACAGGGATTTCTCTTTTCTACATCAGGTGATGGAAAGCAGAAGCTGCAGTGATGAAGACGCTGATGGACTCTTCATGCTCCTCCAAGGACCAGCAAGACGGAAGTCTGCACATCCTCACAATCACACACACACACACACACAATTACATTGACGCCATGAGCACTTTACACACAGAAAGCACAATCACACTGACTTTTGTGTTTACAAGGCTTTTTTGTTCAAAGTGGTTTCAGATTGTGTCAGTCATGAAAGTAAAAATCTTGTTAAAAATCTTGTGTTGCAGAAATAAAAGTCTCTTCACACTGGAGAAATGAACAGGTGTTTTTCATTCATGTCTTTTTTCACATATTAGCATTATACCTAAAATAACATTGATTCTATGACCTATAGTCAAATGAACTGTTATCTGAATGGAAGATTCATGCATTCATCTCTTCATTCAAGTTCTGGCCCTTCATTTTAAAAGCTTTGTCTCAAAAACACGTTTTTGTCAAATATGTGAAAACTTTCACTGTTGGACAGTAACACATAATGAAAAATGGGTTCATAAATTCAAACAAACTCTTCATACCTTCATACTAAGGAGTTACCATGTTTACAGTCAAGAGGCAATAACACAAGAAAAATGTGACCTGCTGAGGATGCTGAGCCTAGAAAGACCAACTTTAACAGTTATACAGTTATATATACAGTTTTATAACTTTGTTGTTATCAACCTTTGAATTTACATCACTCTAAAGCTTAACAAAACAGACCTTTAAACTCTGTCTCTCTGGTCGTCATGGCATCACTTTCCTCCCTTCAATCAGCGCGTGTCCCTCCTTCAGAAAGGCTCTCTTCCCGCTCCGTCTGGCTTGCTCCACCATCGGCCAGAGTTTGGCTCTTGCTTCCCGATCTTCTTTGGAAAAGTCCTCCCTGAAGTAGATCTTCATCTCTGTGCAGACTCTGGCTTCCTTGGATTTTCTCCACAATTCGTCTCTCACTGTGCGCATTGCAAACTGGATCATTATGGCTCTTGGCATGTTGTTATTCACAGCGCCTCTTTTGCAGCCCATGAACGGTGTGGACGATGTCCCGGAGCTTCTCCACAGACATCAGAACCACACGGGTCAGGATACAGAGGACGACCTCTCTGGTGAACCACTTGAAGGCGAGAAAACCTGCTTTAATGACCACACTGACAAAAACACAGCAGTTGATGGTCTTGATGGCACGTACAAATGAAATTACCTCATTGCGGTTTCTGTTTTACTTTGCAGAATACATTACCTATTTTTCAAAGGAGAAACTTACCAGACCTACTTTTGACTTTGCAGCCCATTAGGTCCTAATTGTAGCCACATTTATTTAAAAGAAAATAGCTAAAAGGAAGCCTATTTAGATTTGATACCAGATTTGTTTTTCAGAATTGAAGTGAAAATTCTCGTATTTTTGTGAACCATTTTACGATATTCTATCGTAAATTACTTGTGCAGGTTATGTATTACAAATTTTCTTTTTTTTTTTTTTTCAAAGACACCGGTAAAGTAATTGGATTCTACTTAGTTCTTTTTTTTATGCTAAAGTAAACTAAAAATCTCTGCTCATCTATGCTATTGTACCATCCAGTATACAATTTTCTGTCCATTATTATTTCTTTGCATGATTATTTATGGCTTTTGCCTCTATTGTGCTTCCTCTACTGCAACCATAAATCTCCTCATTGTTTCTTATCAGAGGCGTGTCTGTAATTTCTGACTGAATTTTTTCATTGAGTGCCAATTTTTTAGCAGGAAGGGATGTTGATTGACCTGCAGGCAGAAGCTATAAGGAATTTAAGGCGGAATGACTTGAATGTCTGGACTGCAGACTGAAACCTCACGCTGCTCTATGACGACCGTCTACAACAGCTTAACAACCTGCTTCCTTTCATTTTTGGACTTCCTGCTGCTAAGGAGAAGCAGCAACACTTTTCCTGCCTTCTTTCTGGATTGGTTATTTAATCCGGTTTAGGAGTTCATCTCATTAGGCCATTTATTGTAATGGAGCTGAAGTTTTAGGAATCTAATGTTATCACTTCCAGCTCTTTTCATTAAACCCACTGTAAATATTAACATCTGAAGATTGTTGCTGTTTGTGTTGCTGCTGCAGCTCACTGACATAGAGGCTAAATCCATTAGCATTTGTTGTGATCTCCTCCCTGCTCTGCTGAACTTTCTTAGGATAGTTTTGTTAGAAGTTAATATTTCTAAAGTGCTGGGATTGTAATTTCCCATAGGAAAAATCTTTTGCTCATATTTTGCTTAATCTCAACTCTTGAAATCAGTTTGAGCGTCTCATATCCGTACCATTCTGTGATCATTTGCTTCTGAACTCTTGCTCTTAAGGGTTCCTTAGGAGCAAGAGTTAAGCTAAAATGAGAAAAGACATCACTGAGACAAATGAGGTTGAGTTGAGATAGCTGTTTGAGCATTACTTAAGAAATGGGAGAGACAAATCTGAGAAGAATGAGGCCTAAAAGAGATCTCATCATTGTCTGTCTGATGTCTCTTTCATGTCTAAATCATTTTTCTTGAATGTCTTACTAAAACCATTTATGAGAATGATATTTGAGATATTTGAGAAAGAAAAGAGAATGTAATTTGAAATGAATTATCTGAAGCAGTGGTCACCAATCCTGGTTCTCAGGGGCCACTATTCTGCAGGTGTTAGATGTTTCTTTGCTCCCACATATGAATCAACAGGTGATTAACGGCCACCTGCAGAACTTGAGGAGGCCTTTCAACCACTGCAGCAGATCTGTTGGAGCAGGAAAACATCTAAAACATCCAGGACAGTGGCCCTTAAGGACCAGGATTGGAGACCACTGATATACAGTAACAGTAAAAACAGTACTAAAAATGTAAACACTTAACAATTTATTTGGGCAGCACCATCATCAGTACAACATTTCAATTGCTAACAGTATTAGAGACTTTTTAAAATATTTAAACAAAATACAGAATTATAAAACATACATGAGATACAAAAAATAAATTAAATACAAGATAAATTAAAGCTCTGTCATTAGCTTCCTAACCCCCTTGTTGAAAAGTCCGGTTTTAACAACATTTTTTGTCTAAAGAAGAATTTAAAAGTACTTTAAAACTAAACATGAGTTCTTACTGATGAACTATTTTGAGCACAACCAGAAATACATTCACAAAATTATAATAACATTGTTTTATACCCAGAGATCTATTTAAAACGGCGTGCAGACTTTGTTTATGGAACTGCATTAAGCACATGAACTGTGGCATACTCAATCTGGCTGACATGCTGATCATGAAAACTTCCAGATTTGAAACAACAAACACACTGACAGCACTGCTGAGGTACAAGGAAAAAAAACAAGAATATGTAACCACGTAAAAAAAACCTGATTAAAACATTTTGTGGAACTTGCATACTACCAAATCCATGAACCAACTTGAGAACCAAATTAACAAAAAAATGAGAAAAAGGATGGGAGAGAAACCAGTCCACAAACTGTAGATTATAGCAGTGGCCTTTGAACCTGCTCATTTGGTGACAAAGGCTTTCTTGAGCTTGGCCTCCTCAATTCCTTTCTAACCAGGTAGAGTGGCACATCTCAGGAAATAAGCTGTAAGACAAGAACATTTACATTTAGCATGAGTATATTCTTAAGAGATGGCACATAACAAACAAAGATAACACTTCAAGGTAGAAGCAAATTTTAGTTTTATTAAAGCAGCTGCATAATGTTACCGCGAGATTCCATTTACAAGTCATCTAAATTTGTCAAAATTATAGTTTCTGGCATCCCTAAAAGCAGCCACACTTCACTTAAGAGGACATATTACACTATCATGTTGAAAAAACATCAAATAGTTTTGTTTCAGCATTTGCCCCTTAATTTTGGATTAGTAAACCCCGTCAGTACAGAAGCATTCTAGGAGGGGGTATACATTTTGGAGTCAGCCATTTTACAAAAGCTGCGACATCCTGCTGGTCGAGTAAGTTGAATTTTCTCTAACTAATTAATTTAAAGAAGTGGGAGACGGCATTTTAATGATAGTTTTCATGGGGAAGAGCTTTGTAACCACTTTAATCATAGTTATCAACGTTAAGGACTATGCGGGGCGCCACTTTTGCCCCTGCCGGCCGCAGCCCTCGACGGCAGCCAGGTAGGGGGAGGTGTGCTCCGTGTGTTGTACTTTGGCTACGTTCACAGGCTGAAACGACCCAATTCTGATTTCTTTTTGCCCCTTGTGCGACCTGTATCTGATTTTTTTTTCATGACAGTCTGAACGACACAGATCCGATCTTTTTATTAAATACGACCGTCGTCTGACCGGCCAGGCCACATGCATCTGACCCGTACGTACGCTACAAAAGTCATAATTCTGCGTTGAAGTAGGCGGAACGAGAACATAAACATCAACAATGGCGGACGATTCTGCTAGACCAGTCAGTGGAAGAGAAGCGAGGTCACCGATTAATATTTGGGGTGATCGCTCTATTCAGGCGGTTTTTGAAAAGATGTCCAGCAAAATGGCCGAGCGTGGCGTTAAACCTTCCCCGCCATGACTTTTTTTCCTCTTTCCGACCGTGGTCAGAAGCGCGGGGGAGACTGGCTTCTCCAGGGCTGAAGGTGGATCCTCCTCCGGGGTTCACTTCCCCGTCCAGACTCTCACATTCTCCAGCGGGTTAATAAAGAGTTAATAGCATTTATTCTGGGGGAAACCTACTTTTATTACTGTTCTCCTTCCTCCATAACACACAACATGAATGCGCCCCCCCACCCCCTTCCCCTCTCATCCCCACCTCGCTGCACGAGCTCTCTTTCTTCTTCTCTCTCTGGTTTTACACACACGCGGGCCCAGCACTTAATCCCATTCCACTACAGTGGGTCCAGACGATCCCGGCTCCAATGCCTTTTAACCCTTGTGCTGTCTTGGATGACCCCACCCTTACTTTGATGTGTTCTCCCTACCACGACAAAGGTGGATAAAGGTGGAAAAATTTTATGTAATCCATTGAACCAGTGAAGATCACAAATCATTGAAAAAAAGAGGTTCAGCGCACTGTCTAGTGCAGGGGTCGGGAACCTATGGCTCGCGAGCCACATATGGCTCTTTTGATGGTCACGTATGGCTCGCAGACAAATCTTTATTTATACAATTTTTTTTCATTAGACCAGTCCTCGTGCGCGATGCGTTTCCAGAGGGGCGCAGTAGTAGCGGTGCTTGGAGAGAAAAATCTGCGCCAGCTCTCAGTTTACTATTATCTACTATTTCACAGAGTTTATTCCAGCAGGAAACCTATTAATTGCCGTGCCTAAACCTGCGCGCTCCCGTCTCTGAGAAAGAGCGCGCAGATACGGGGACGGGATGTGAGGAAGAAAGCAGAGGGTGGGGGTGCCCCCCACCCTCTGCTTTCTTCCTCACAGGCAGCAGGTGAATCGCACAGGGATTGTAATAACGTGAAACCCGCTGCCCGTCACTCACTGCAGTGTGTGAGTGTGTGTTTGTCTCCAGGTCTGCATGTGAGTCTTTGTCACATCTCCAGAACATTCAGACCTACGATCACGTTTAAAGTCTCAACGCCTGCATGAAGCAGAAACTCACCACGGATCAACCAGACTAGACCATCAGCAAAACCACCACGACAAATACTTATCATTTATTAGCAACAGCATAACGATGTTATTAAAAAGAATCCACAGACTTATTGTACTTTAAAAATGTTGAAGTTACATCAAATGCTCACATTCACTTGTATATTTAGTTTTAAACATATTGTCGCGGACTGAGTTGGGTCCGCTGTTGGGCCGCATTAAAAGTTCTGGAGTTCATCAAACGCATCAAGCAGAGATCTGATTGGCTCTCAGTTCTGTCGCTCAGCCTGTTGTTAGGTAGTTTGGACCAATGGGGTTCAGCTATGGGCCCAATAAGGGAAATGGGAGGACTGGAGCGGGAGCAGAGGAATATAAAGTTGGGAGAAGCGCTCTCGTCTCGGCGGGAGAGATTCAGGAATTGCTGTATTAATTTTACGGCGTTTGCTGCGGTCTGCAGTAACCAGAATAAAGAACCTTAAAAGAGGTTAAGTCTCTGTGCCTCAGTGTGGGACAGGGACGCTACATTATTGTATGGCTCTTTCTAAATTACATTTAAAAATATGTGGCGTTTATGGCTCTCTCAGCCAAAAAGGTTCCCGACCCCTGTCCTATAGAATAATCCGAATTTATACGAAACAATTTAAACTTTAGCAATTTCGTTCAAATATGTCTTCATTCTAATGATACTCATGTACATCACATGTACATTAGTTGACAAAAACTTTGCCTGAATAAAATTATACATATCATCTAGGGCTGCACAATATGAGGAAAACTTGCGATATTAGAGATTAAAATTGCGATAACGATATAATTTGCGGTATATAAACAAATAGCAAAATAACCAAATAACCACTCCCATTTCATTGCAACAGTTTAAAAATTATACTCCAAATGACCCTCGTCGACATAGGTGACATAGGGCTCCATCTGATTGGTCAACAACGTGAAGGCGTCCATCCGATTGGTCAAATGCATAAAGGAATTTTCTTGATACGTTAAATGCTTCAAGCTGCCATTAGATTGTTTTAACACATTTAAAGTTTACGATTTATTGCGATATTTGCCGTCTTTTGCGATATGCGCATTTTGCATAGCTGGATATTGCGATAACCATAAATTTGCAGTATATTGTGCAGGCCTAATATCATCATACATTAAATAACGAACAATAACCATATAATCAACATTACCTCGAAGATCAATCACTATTGCCAAACATAACATATAAACATAGAAAATAAAGAATAGAAAAGAAACGAAGAAACATAACACACACACAAATACAAAACAAATAAGTAAAATAAAACTAAAATAAAAAAACATAGAACCAATCCAAATAGTTTAATACTGGTTAGGGGTATCTTCAGAAACTAACTAACTGACACCAAAACACTGAAGGTGAGATACTTCATTATTACAGTTTTTTTTTCTTTTCATAAACAAACGGACACCATAAAAAATCCCAGAAGCAAAAAAACACTCAAGGTGAGATACTGCTTTATTATTACAATTTTTTGTGTGTGGAAACTGGTTAGATAAATTGTTTGTTAGATAGATATGCTTTGTCTTTGCCCATTGTACAATAAAATTTAAGCTAACAATCTGCTGAGCCTCAACCTTAACCATTCACGTATGTCTACTGAATTAACAGGAAAATGAACAACAACCCACCCCGACCCCCACCCCCTCCCAGAGGCCCGGGCCGTCCCAGAGCCCCTGCTCCACCGAGGGCCCCGGCCCTGCCGAGATCCCCACCCCCTCCCAGAGCCCCTGCTCCACCGAGAGCCCCGGCCCTGCTGAGATCCCCAACCCATCCCAGAGCCCCTGCTCCGCGGCCCTTTGTGTGGCATGGTGCCACACAAAGGGCCAGAGAACAGGCTAGGATCGAGGGGGAGAAAGGCGTAAGTTATAAGTCTTTGCTCAAAAACATGACATTTCTGTTTAACCAAATTACATTTAAGATTGATGCACTCGTTATAAAATACTTATTAAATTAATTAAAGTTTCAATACTTTTTGACAGTTTTTTCTCACAACTGAAATCCTTTGCATCTTTCTCACATACACCACACCTAATGTCTTCACAATATATTTTTTTTTCAACAAAGTACAATTTATAGTTAAAAATACTCTTTAAAATGGATTTCAAATGTAAACAGACACCTTGAAAATTAGCCTTTTTAGAGTTTTCATCATGAAACGTTTTCCGTCTATTACATTGACTTATGTAGAAATGCTTAGTGTATGCACAACGTTTAACATTTCATGTCATTTTCTTATTTAAACAATTTTATACACGCAGATTGTTTGAAGTTTTCACTTGTGAAGTCAAATGTTGATTTTATTCTGTTGTCAGTTCCTCCTAAGGTTACCTCTGGCCACCTCTGAGGAAGAGAGGCGCAGGCTCAGAAGAATATATGGCTGAGATGGTAGGTTTGACTCCTCCTGCTGTTTGTGTGAACAGATGAGAAAACAGATTATGTTATTTTTGGATCAAATGTGCATAAAAAAAAGAAATCCAAACAAAAACAAAATTGAAAGTCATTAAATAATAATTACATTTTAAATGCCCATAAAACTAATCTACACTTTTCTTTCTCTTTATTCCTTGTACTCATGTTGTCATATTATATTTGCTCATTTAAAGAAAGCAACATTTTATTTAAGTCATAGAAATGATAGATGTTATTGTTTCTACTGGATACTTCAATTCAGGTTTTTGCCAAATAGTCCAACAATTTATTAATAAATGTATGAGAGAAGCATCAGAAGTGTTTATTACACAATTGAAAAAATAGAAAAACAGGTTTTTTAAATTAATTAATTCCTATTATTTACTCGAAAAAACACATTTTTGTCTCATTAAAAAACACATTTGCATGTGGACGTTTCAGTAATAATTAGAAATGTATGTTTCTGATTTGAACACCTTTTTAATTGAGTTTATTTACAAATATTTACTAAAGTGCTTTATTTTCACGTTAAATATTTAGGTTAGGTATTTTCTAGGTCAGTGTAGGTCAGAGCTCTTTATGAAATGTATGAAATGTAATAAAAAGTGGTTTGGTCCTCAAATATTTATTTTTGTGTATATAAACCTTTCCTTGCAATATTTGGATATTAAGAACATTATTTTCTCTTCTATGAGATGACGGAAAGTTATAGTATTATCGTTCACCGTAACTGTAGCAGCGTGATTTGTCTGGACACATAAATTTACCAATCCCTATCGTACCCGTCATCGTGCCAACTTACAGCCAATCAAATAGTGTGACGTCATCACTGGTCGAAGGACTCCGAGTCGATCCGGTACCAACACCGAACCGAAAAGTATGGAACTGAACCCAATGAAACTGAATCGATCCAAATTGAGATTTTAGCTTATCGTTACACCCCTAATATATAGATAGATATGATTTTGCTGCTAGTAAGTGACATTTCATGGTTACATGCTAACTGCCATTTTTTTCTTCAAAAACTAACTGACACCAAAACACTGAAGGTGTTTCATTATTACAATTTTTTGTGTGGTTTTTGAACAGGACCTGGTTGTACGTGATCTTAATGTGAAAAATGCGATAGAAATCATCCTATTTCACATTTTCACAAATCAGAGAAAGGTTTCAGAAATCATTCTAACTGCAGTTTTTTTTTTCTTTTCATAAACAAACGGACACCATAAAAAATCCCAGAAGCAAAAAACACTCAAGGTGAGATACTGCTTTATTATTACAATTTTTTGTGTGTGGAAACTAGTTAGATAAATTGTTTGTTAGATAGATATGCTTTGTCTTTGCCCATTGTACAATAACATTTAAGCTAACAATCTGCTGAGCCTCAACCTTAACCATTCACGTATGTCTACTGAATTAACAGGAAAATGAACATCCCACCCCGACCCCCACCCTCTCCCAGAGCCCCGGGCTGTCCCAGAGCCCCAGCTCAACCGAGGGCCCCACCCCCTCCCATAGCACCGGGCCGTCCCAGAGCCCCAGCTCAACCAAGGGCCCCACACCCTCCCAGAGCCCCTGCTCCGCGGCCCTTTGTGTGGCATGGTGCCACACAAAGGTCCAGAGAACAGTAGAGGGTCCGCTGGGAGAACGGCGTGAGTTATAAGTCTTTGCTCAAAAACATGACATTTCTGTTTAACCGAATTACATTTAAGATTGATGCACTCGTTATAAACTACTTATTAAATTAATTAAAGTTTCAATACTTTTTGACAGTTTTTTCTCACAACTGAAATCATATGACACACCTAATGTCTTCACAATATTTTTTTTTTCAACAAAGTACAATTTATAGTTAAAAATACTCTTTAAAATGGATTTCAAATGTAAACAGACACCTTGAAAATTAGCCTTTTTAGAGTTTTCATTATGAAACGTTTTCCGTCTATTACATTGACTTATGTAGAAATGCTTAGTGTATGCACAACGTTTAACATTTCACGTCATTTTCTTATTTAACCCTTCCACTCGCTCAGGTGGGCATGTGCTTTGGGGTCTGCATGACCCCCCAAAAAAAATTTAAAAAATCCATCCGCTGTTTTACGGAGTTCCTGTGACCCCACGAGAAATTTCTCAGTGGCCGGCATAAAAACATTCACTCCGCTGTTTTACGGAGCTCGTGTGACCCCACGAGAAATTTCTCAGTGGCCGGCATAAAAAACAATCAGTCCGCTGTTTTACGGATCGTAAACGACCCCACGAGAAATTTCTCTGTGGCCGGCATAAAAAACATTCAGTCCGCTGTTTTACGGATCGTAAACGACCCCAGGAGACAGTACTTTTTTTTATCATCCTCTCTTCATTGTACTTACACCCCACGACCACCAGGGGGTGGAGGGGAAGGAGGGGATGAGGGGGGGCATCAATCTATTTATTTTCATACCCCTCGCGCTGTTTTACTGAACGTAAACGACCCCATCCTCTCTTCATTGTACTTACACCCCACGACCACCAGGGGGTGGAGGGGGAGGAGGGGATGAGGGGGGGGCCTCAATCTATTTATTTATTTTCATACCTCTCGCGCTGTTTTACTGAACGTAAACGACCCCATCCTCTCTTCATTGTACTTACACCCCACGACCACCAGGGGGTGGAGGGGGAGGAGGGGATGAGGGGGGGCATCAATCTATTTATTTATTTTCATACCTCTCGCGCTGTTTTACTGAACGTAAACGACCCCATCCTCTCTTCATTGTACTTACACCCCACGACCACCAGGAGGTGGAGGGGGAGGAGGGGATGAGGGGGGGCATCAATCTATTTATTTATTTTCATACCCCTCGCGCTGTTTTACGGAACGTAAACGACCCCATCCTCTCTTCATTGTACTTACACCCCACGACCACCAGGGGGTGGAGGGGGAGGAGGAGATGAGGGGGGACACCAATCTATTTATTTATTTTCATACCTCTCGCGCTGTGCTTTGCCGTGCATTTGACCCCATATTTTTTTCATCTCTTCATTGTCCTTACACCCCACGACCACCAGGGGGTGGAGGGGGAGGAGGGGATGAGGGGGGGGGGCATCAATCTATTTATTTATTTTCATACCCCTCGCGCTGTCTTTTGGCGTGCATTTGACCCCGTATTTTTTTTTTCTTCATTGTCCTTACACCCCACGACCACCAGGGGGTGGAGGGGGGGAGAAGGGGGGCATCAATTTATTTATTTATTTTCATACCTCTCGCGCTGTACTTTAGGGTGCATTTGACCCCGTATTTTTTTTTAAAAAACTTTCACTCCGCTGTTTTACAGAGTATAAATGACCCCACGAGACATTACTTGGTGGCCGGCATTTGGCAATTCCCTCGCGCTGTACTTTAGGGTGCCTTTGACCCCCGTATCTAAATAAAAATAAAAATAAATTCCAACCGCTGTTTTACGGAGCGCTTGTGACCCCACGAGACATTTCTTGGTGGCCGGCATTTGGCAATTCCCTCGCGCTGTACTTTAGGGTGCATTTGACCCCTGTGTTTTTTTTTTCATCCATCCACTGTTTGACTGTGAGTGACCAACGAGACATTCCTTTTTTTTTTCTCTCTTCATTTCCTTACCCCTCGCACTTGCTTAGGTTGGCGTGTGCTTTAGAAAAATCCCCTCCCCAGACACAGGGACACAGAACTGGGTTCGTTTCAGAGGCACCCGAATGATTTCTTTGACTAGATGTACCGAAACACTAAAAAAAAAAACTAACAAAAAGCATTTATCCTATGACAGAAACGTTGCTAAACGATGGCTCAGAGAACGCCAAATAAGTGTCCACAGCTCAGCTTTTTGTGGGGCCACATCAGGGTTGAGGGCAGTGGGCAGACACAGAAAGCTTTCCGAAGGAACTCAGAGAACACACGCGCGACAGAGAAACAGAGAGAAAGGGAAGGAGGAGGAGGAGGAGGAGGAGAGAAGGAATGTGAGGCAGAGACTGGGGAGAGGGGGTTGGAGACAGAGATGATTTGGCCTCGGCTCTCGGAGGCTGGCTGACTGACTGAGACCGCCCCAGAGCCACACAGCGTCTGAGGTCTGCTCTTTCTCGAGAGGCCAGCTCAGGGAGGAAGAATGCAGCCTTCCTCTCTGACGAGTCACACGCCACGGAGCTCTGCATCAGGGAGGGGCGACTCAGAGGCAGAAGGCAGGCTGGAGGCGGCAGCCTTTCGCAACCAGAGCCGCAAAACGAAGACAGCGGCCAGCTCAGGGGGAAGAATGCAGCCTTCCTCTCAGACGAGTCACACGTCAGAGGCAGAGAGTGGGGGAGACAGAGATGATTTGGCCTCGGCTCTCGGAGAATGGCTGACTGACTGAGACCGCCCCAGAGCCACACAGCGTCTGAGGTCTGCTCTTTCTCGAGAGGCCAGCTCGGGGGGCAGGCTGTTCAGAGCTCTGCCAATGAGCCGAAGCCAAGCGGCTTTGGACGTGACTTGCAGACACTCAGGCGTGTAAAATCTGAGAGGAAGGCTGCATTCTTCCCCATGAGCTGGCCCCTGTCTTCGCAGAACTCAGAGGCTTTGCTGCTCTGGTTGCGAAGGCTGCAACCTCCAGCCTGCCTGGAGGCCAGAGTGGAATTTCCCTCTCTGAAGACGACGTGTTTGCATTTTTACACACACCAAATAAGTGTCCACAGCTCAGCTCTTCGTGGGGCCAGATCAGGCATCAGGGCAGTGGGCAGACACAGAAAGTTTTCAGAAGGGGCTCAGAGAACGCGCGCGTCAGAGAGACAGAGAGAAAGGGAAGGAGGAGGAGGAGAAGGAGAGAAGGAGTGTGTTTGGACTGACAGAGGCAGAGAGTGGGGGAGACAGAGATGATTTGGCCTAGGCTCTCGGAGAATGACTGACTCGGACCGCCCCAGAGCGCTCTGTTTGCATTTTTACACGCACCATATACGTGTCCACAGCTCAGCTTTTTGTGGGGCCACATCAGGGTTGAGGGCAGTGGGCAGACACAGAAAGCCTTCAGAATGAGCTCAGAGAACACACGCGCGGAGGAGAAGGAGAGAAGGAGTGTGTTTGGACTGACAGAGGCAGAGAGTGGGGGAGACAGAGATGATTTGGCCTAGGCTCTTGGAGAATGACTGACTCGGACCGCCCCAGAGCGCTCTGTTTGCATTTTTACACGCACCATATACGTGTCCACAGCTCAGCTTTTTGTGGGGCCACATCAGGGTTGAGGGCAGTGGGCAGACACAGACAGTTTTCAGTTGGGGCTCAGAGAACACACGCGCGACAGAGAAACAGAGAGAAAGGGAAGAAGGAGGAGGAGAAGGAGAGAAGGAATGTGAGGCAGAGACTGGGGAGAGGGGGTTGGAGACAGAGATGATTTGGCCTCGGCTCTCGGAGAATGGCTGACTGACTGAGACCGCCCCAGAGCCACACAGCGTCTGAGGTGTGCTCTTTCTCGAGAGGCCAGCTCAGGGAGGAAGAATGCAGCCTTCCTCTCTGACGAGTCACACGCCACGGAGCTCTGCGTCAGGGAGGGGCGACTCAGAGGCAGAAGGCAGGCTGGAGGCGGCAGCCTTTCGCAACCAGAGCCGCAAAACGAAGACAGCGGCCAGCTCAGGGGGAAGAATGCAGCCTTCCTCTCAGACGAGTCACACGCCAGAGGCAGAGAGTGGGGGAGACAGAGATGATTTGGCCTCGGCTCTCGGAGAATGGCTGACTGACTGAGACCGCCCCAGAGCCACACAGCGTCTGAGGTCTGCTCTTTCTCGAGAGGCCAGCTCGGGGGGCAGGCTGTTCAGAGCTCTGCCAATGAGCCGAAGCCAAGCGGCTTTGGACGTGACTTGCAGACACTCAGGCGTGTAAAATCTGAGAGGAAGGCTGCATTCTTCCCCATGAGCTGGCCCCCTTCTTCGCAGAACTCAGAGGCTTTGCTGCTCTGGTTGCGAAGGCTGCAACCTCCAGCCTGCCTGGAGGCCAGAGTGGAATTTCCCTCTCTGAAGACGACGTGTTTGCATTTTTACACACACCAAATAAGTGTCCACAGCTCAGCTCTTCGTGGGGCCAGATCAGGCATCAGGGCAGTGGGCAGACACAGAAAGTTTTCAGAAGGGGCTCAGAGAACACACGCGCGACAGAGAAACAGAGAGAAAGGGAAGAAGGAGGAGGAGGAGGAGAGAAGGAATGTGAGGCAGAGACTGGGGAGAGGGGGTTGGAGACAGAGATGATTTGGCCTCGGCTCTTGGAGAAGGACTGACTCGGACCGCCCAGTGGAGCCTCACTCACGAGCGGGCGGGAGAAACAGCAAGGCAGACTCAGAGGAGGAACCGTGGTGCCTGCAGCTGCGAGCACAGAGGTTGTTTTTTTTTTTGAGGAAGGAGGGAACTCGGCCGATCAGCAGTTTTCTTCTGTGTTTCAAAGCAGGGAGTTTCTCAGCTCAGGCAAAGACCAGAGTAGTTTTTTTTTTTTGAGGAAGCAAGGGAAATCGGCCGATCAGCAGCTTTCTTCTGTGTTTCAAAGCAGGGAGGTTCTCAGCTCAGGGAGCGTGCACACCCCCTGCAGCTGGTCACCGATTGGTCACCGATTGATCCTCACCCCTGATAGCCCAGATATAAAAAACATCCAGTTGACAGTAGCCTAGTCAAAAAGAAAATAAAACGTCTACTTATTTACGCCGGCAGAGAGCACAGTTCAAGGACACCTTAGAAAAGCTTATGCGGTGCACTGCGTTCGACCCCCACCAGAGGCCGACCTAGATGGACATCCTCCTCAAAGCCATAAGCTACGTGGAGGCGCAGCAGCTGCAGCAGGGGTTCAAGTCCTCTCTGTCATCTCAGCCATCACGGGAGGAAGGAGGGACGCGGGCTCAGACTGCTTTCTTAGACGGTCGTTCCTTTGCTCGGAGCTCTGATGCCAGGGGCTCAGTCGAGATTTCGCCCTCCTCCTCGGCTTTCTCATCTGTCTCGCGTCCGCCCCAGCGGCTGAAAACCGAGGACGACGAGGAGCAAAAGCCCCAAGGTGAAAGAGGATGGGCTGAACATTGTAAGAGAGTACGGTTCAGGGACACCTTAGAAAAGCTGAGGCGGTGCACTGCGTTCGACCCCCCCAAGAAGCAGACCAATATGGACATTCTCCTCAACGCCATAAGCTACGTTGAGGGGCTGGATGCACTGCTCCTACAACAGGGGTACATGTCAGCCTCCGCGCAGCGAGCTATCTCAGACGGTCGGTCTTTCGAGTGGAGCTCTGACGCCGGGGACTCAGCCACGTGGGACGGCCTTCGCCCGGAGGCTATCCAGGACCGGACGTCCGGCCCGGCCTCCGCGCAGCCCGCTTTCTCAGACGGTCGCTCTTACTGCGCCTGACTAAAACTGCTGAGAGACCTTCTCGGTAGTACTAGGACCGTCAGCTCAGAACGATGCCTTGCTTAATTTTTCATTATTTTTTTTAATTTATTTTTTAATGAGACCAGGCTGGACTCTTTACAGCCATTCCCCACATTCGTTCTGACATGCAAGATAAGTGTGTGTGTGTGTTGGAATTATGTAAAGGAAATTGTTTTATTATTATCATTGGTTTAAATGTGTATGCTTAAATGTTAACTCAGATTGACCTTTTTACCTTTTTAGAAAGATTTGTGTGTTTGTTCATCTGCTTCTCATCCCAGCTGAGGGGGTTTGACGACACACTGTCCTTAGCTGATAAGGACTGGTTGAAGTTAGAATGCACCAAATATGTCATTATACGACACCCACAATGAACTTTTTTCTGTGTTTTGAAATTGTTACCTTCTTCTTGTGTTCTTAATAAAAACAGCATGAGGAGAGACAGAACCTTGGTGTTGCTCCACCAACAGAACTCTCCAGGAAAGTCCGGCTCGCTTCAAAGTCCGAAGATTTGTTTTCCAAATTCCTCACGCCACACGCACGCACAAATCAGTGAACATTTCAGACAAAGCTTTACATTATCGTTGGTTCTGTGTTGCATTTTGGGCCGTAAAGGGGGTACAAGGTGAGGATGAAAATGACCAAGAGAAGCATCGCCGTTTCTGTCATAGGATGAATGCTTCTTTTTTTTTTTGTGTTTCGGTACATCTAGTCAAAGAAATCATTCGGGTGCCTCTGAAACGAACACAGCTCCAACGAGCATCCTTTTTATTTTATCTTTGTGATTAGTGACACTGAAAATCCTGCTCGGCATAGCTGCGAGACGCTGCTTTTCTGGCAGGGCCCTGCCCGCTCCCTGAGCTGAGAAACTCCCTGCTTTGAAACACAGAAGAAAACTGCTGATCGGCCGAGTTCCCTGCCCCTCCTTCCTCAAAACTCCCTGCTCGCAGCTGCAGGCACCACGGTTCCTCCTCTGAGTCTGCCTTGCTGTTTCTCCCGCCCGCTCGTGAGTGAGGCTCCACTGGGCGGTCCGAGTCAGTCCTTCTCCAAGAGCCGAGGCCAAATCATCTCTGTCTCCAACCCCCTCTCCCCAGTCTCTGCCTCACATTCCTTCTCTCCTCCTCCTCCTCCTTCTTCCCTTTCTCTCTGTTTCTCTGTTTCTCTGTCGCGCGTGTGTTCTCTGAGCTCATTCTGAAAGCTGTCTGTTTCTGCCCACTGCCCTGATGCCTGATCTGGCCCCACGAAGAGCTGAGCTGTGGACACTTATTTGGTGTGTGTAAAAATGCAAACACGTCGTCTTCAGAGAGGGAAATTCCACTCTGGCCTCCAGGCAGGCTGGAGGTTGCGGCCTTCGCAACCAGAGCAGCAAAGCCTCTGAGTTCTGCGAAGACGGGGGCCAGCTCATGGGGAAGAATGCAGCCTTCCTCTCAGATTTTACACGCCTGAGTGTCTGCAAGTCACGACCAAAGCCGCTTGGCTTCGGCTCATTGGCAGAGCTCTGAACAGCCTGCCCCCCGAGCTGGCCTCTCGAGAAAGAGCAGACCTCAGACGCTGTGTGGCTCTGGGGCGGTCTCAGTCAGTCAGCCATTCTCCGAGAGCCGAGGCCAAATCATCTCTGTCTCCCCCACTCTCTGCCTCTGGCGTGTGACTCGTCTGAGAGGAAGGCTGCATTCTTCCCCCTGAGCTGGCCGCTGTCTTCGTTTTGCGGCTCTGGTTGCGAAAGGCTGCCGCCTCCAGCCTGCCTTCTGCCTCTGAGTCGCCCCTCCCTGACGCAGAGCTCCGTGGCGTGTGACTCGTCAGAGAGGAAGGCTGCATTCTTCCTCCCTGAGCTGGCCTCTCGAGAAAGAGCACACCTCAGACGCTGTGTGGCTCTGGGGCGGTCTCAGTCAGTCAGCCAGCCTCCGAGAGCCGAGGCCAAATCATCTCTGTCTCCAACCCCCTCTCCCCAGTCTCTGCCTCACATTCCTTCTCTCCTCCTCCTCCTCCTTCCCTTTCTCTCCGTTTCTCTGTCGCGCGTGTGTTCTCTGAGCTCATTCTGAAAGCTTTCTGTGTCTGCCCACTGCCCTCAACCCTGATGTGGCCCCACAAAAAGCTGAGCTGTGGACACGTATATGGTGCGTGTAAAAATGCAAACAGAGCGCTCTGGGGCGGTCCGAGTCAGTCATTCTCCAAGAGCCTAGGCCAAATCATCTCTGTCTCCCCCACTCTCTGCCTCTGTCAGTCCAAACACGCTCCTTCTCTCCTTCTCCTCCTCCTCCTTCCCTTTCTCTCTGTCTCTCTGACGCGCGCGTTCTCTGAGCCCCTTCTGAAAACTTTCTGTGTCTGCCCACTGCCCTGATGCCTGATCTGGCCCCACGAAGAGCTTAGCTGTGGACACTTTTTTGGTGTGTGTAAAAATGCAAACACGTCGTCTTCAGAGAGGGAAATTCCACTCTGGCCTCCAGGCAGGCTGGAGGTTGCAGCCTTCGCAACCAGAGCAGCAAAGCCTCTGAACTCTGCGATGACAGGGGCCAGCTCATGGGGAAGAATGCAGCCTTCCTCTCAGATTTTACACGCCTGAGTGTCTGCAAGTCACGTCCAAAGCCGCTTGGCTTCGGCTCATTGGCAGAGCTCTGAACAGCCTGCCCCCCGAGCTGGCCTCTCGAGAAAGAGCAGACCTCAGACGCTGTGTGGCTCTGGGGCGGTCTCAGTCAGTCAGCCATTCTCCGAGAGCCGAGGCCAAATCATCTCTGTCTCCCCCACTCTCTGCCTCTGGCGTGTGACTCGTCTGAGAGGAAGGCTGCATTCTTCCCCCTGAGCTGGCCGCTGTCTTCGTTTTGCGGCTCTGGTTGCGAAAGGCTGCCGCCTCCAGCCTGCCTTCTGCCTCTGAGTCGCCCCTCCCTGACGCAGAGCTCCGTGGCGTGTGACTCGTCAGAGAGGAAGGCTGCATTCTTCCTCCCTGAGCTGGCCTCTCGAGAAAGAGCACACCTCAGACGCTGTGTGGCTCTGGGGCGGTCTCAGTCAGTCAGCCAGCCTCCGAGAGCCGAGGCCAAATCATCTCTGTCTCCAACCCCCTCTCCCCAGTCTCTGCCTCACATTCCTTCTCTCCTTCTCCTCCTCCTTCTTCCCTTTCTCTCTGTTTCTCTGTCGCGCGTGTGTTCTCTGAGCTCATTCTGAAAGCTTTCTGTGTCTGCCCACTGCCCTCAACCCTGATGTGGCCCCACAAAAAGCTGAGCTGTGGACACGTATATGGTGCGTGTAAAAATGCAAACAGAGCGCTCTGGGGCGGTCCGAGTCAGTCATTCTCCAAGAGCCTAGGCCAAATCATCTCTGTCTCCCCCACTCTCTGCCTCTGTCAGTCCAAACACACTCCTTCTCTCCTTCTCCTCCTCCTCCTTCCCTTTCTCTCTGTCTCTCTGACGCGCGCGTTCTCTGAGCCCCTTCTGAAAACTTTCTGTGTCTGCCCACTGCCCTGATCCCTGATCTGGCTGCGAAGACAGGGGCCAGCTCATGGGGAAGAATGCAGCCTTCCTCTCAGATTTTACACGCCTGAGTGTCTGCAAGTCACCTCCAAAGCCGCTTGGCTTCGGCTCATTGGCAGAGCTCTGAACAGCCTGCCCCCCGAGCTGGCCTCTCGAGAAAGAGCAGACCTCAGACGCTGTGTGGCTCTGGGGCGGTCTCAGTCAGTCAGCCATTCTCCGAGAGCCGAGGCCAAATCATCTCCGTCTCCCCCACTCTCTGCCTCTGGCGTGTGACTCGTCTGAGAGGAAGGCTGCATTCTTCCCCCTGAGCTGGCCGCTGTCTTCGTTTTGCGGCTCTGGTTGCGAAAGGCTGCCGCCTCCAGCCTGCCTTCTGCCTCTGAGTCGCCCCTCCCTGACGCAGAGCTCCGTGGCGTGTGACTCGTCAGAGAGGAAGGCTGCATTCTTCCTCCCTGAGCTGGCCTCTCGAGAAAGAGCACACCTCAGACGCTGTGTGGCTCTGGGGCGGTCTCAGTCAGTCAGCCATTCTCCGAGAGCCGAGGCCAAATCATCTCTTTCTCCAACCCCCTCTCCCCAGTCTCTGCCTCACATTCCTTCTCTCCTTCTCCTCCTCCTTCTTCCCTTTCTCTCTGTTTCTCTGTCTCTCTGTCGCGCGTGTGTTCTCTGAGCCCCTTCTGAAAACTGTCTGTGTCTGCCCACTGCCCTCAACCCTGATGTGGCCCCACAAAAAGCTGAGCTGTGGACACGTATATGGTGCGTGTAAAAATGCAAACAGAGCGCTCTGGGGCGGTCCGAGTCAGTCATTCTCCAAGAGCCTAGGCCAAATCATCTCTGTCTCCCCCACTCTCTGCCTCTGTCAGTCCAAACACACTCCTTCTCTCCTTCTCCTCCTCCTCCTTCCCTTTCTCTCTGTCTCTCTGACGCGCGCGTTCTCTGAGCCCCTTCTGAAAACTTTCTGTGTCTGCCCACTGCCCTGATCCCTGATCTGGCCGCGAAGACAGGGGCCAGGTCAGGGGGAAGAATGCAGCCTTCCTCTCAGATTTTACACGCCTGAGTGTCTGCAAGTCACGTCCAAAGCCGCTTGGCTTCGGCTCATTGGCAGAGCTCTGAACAGCCTGCCCCCCGAGCTGGCCTCTCGAGAAAGAGCAGACCTCAGACGCTGTGTGGCTCTGGGGCGGTCTCAGTCAGTCAGCCATTCTCCGAGAGCCGAGGCCAAATCATCTCTGTCTCCCCCACTCTCTGCCTCTGGCGTGTGACTCGTCTGAGAGGAAGGCTGCATTCTTCCCCCTGAGCTGGCCGCTGTCTTCGTTTTGCGGCTCTGGTTGCGAAAGGCTGCCGCCTCCAGCCTGCCTTCTGCCTCTGAGTCGCCCCTCCCTGACGCAGAGCTCCGTGGCGTGTGACTCGTCAGAGAGGAAGGCTGCATTCTTCCTCCCTGAGCTGGCCTCTCGAGAAAGAGCACACCTCAGACGCTGTGTGGCTCTGGGGCGGTCTCAGTCAGTCAGCCATTCTCCGAGAGCCGAGGCCAAATCATCTCTGTCTCCAACCCCCTCTCCCCAGTCTCTGCCTCACATTCCTTCTCTCCTTCTCCTCCTCCTTCTTCCCTTTCTCTCTGTTTCTCTGTCGCGCGTGTGTTCTCTGAGCCCCTTCTGAAAGCTTTCTGTGTCTGCCCACTGCCCTCAACCCTGATGTGGCCCCACAAAAAGCTGAGCTGTGGACACGTATATGGTGCGTGTAAAAATGCAAACAGAGCGCTCTGGGGCGGTCCGAGTCAGTCATTCTCCAAGAGCCTAGGCCAAATCATCTCTGTCTCCCCCACTCTCTGCCTCTGTCAGTCCAAACACACTCCTTCTCTCCTTCTCCTCCTCCTCCTCCTTCCCTTTCTCTCTGTCTCTCTGACGCGCGCGTTCTCTGAGCCCCTTCTGAAAACTTTCTGTGTCTGCCCACTGCCCTGATGCCTGATCTGGCACCACGAAGAGCTGAGCTGTGGACACTTATTTGGTGTGTGTAAAAATGCAAACACGTCGTCTTCAGAGAGGGAAATTCCACTCTGGCCTCCAGGCAGGCTTGAGGTTGCAGCCTTCGCAACCAGAGCAGCAAAGCCTCTGAGTTCTGCGAAGACAGGGGCCAGCTCATGGGGAAGAATGCAGCCTTCCTCTCAGATTTTACACGCCTGAGTGTCTGCAAGTCACGTCCAAAGCCGCTTGGCTTCGGCTCATTGGCAGAGCTCTGAACAGCCTGCCCCCCGAGCTGGCATCTCGAGAAAGAGCAGACCTCAGACGCTGTGTGGCTCTGGGGCGGTCTCAGTCAGTCAGCCATTCTCCGAGAGCCGAGGCCAAATCATCTCTGTCTCCCCCACTCTCTGCCTCTGGCGTGTGACTCGTCTGAGAGGAAGGCTGCATTCTTCCCCCTGAGCTGGCCGCTGTCTTCGTTTTGCGGCTCTGGTTGCGAAAGGCTGCCGCCTCCAGCCTGCCTTCTGCCTCTGAGTCGCCCCTCCCTGACGCAGAGCTCCGTGGCGTGTGACTCGTCAGAGAGGAAGGCTGCATTCTTCCTCCCTGAGCTGGCCTCTCGAGAAAGAGCACACCTCAGACGCTGTGTGGCTCTGGGGCGGTCTCAGTCAGTCAGCCAGCCTCCGAGAGCCGAGGCCAAATCATCTCTGTCTCCAACCCCCTCTCCCCAGTCTCTGCCTCACATTCCTTCTCTCCTCCTCCTCCTCCTCCTCCTTCCCTTTCTCTCTGTTTCTCTGTCGCGCGTGTGTTCTCTGAGTTCCTTCGGAAAGCTTTCTGTGTCTGCCCACTGCCCTCAACCCTGATGTGGCCCCACAAAAAGCTGAGTTGTGGACACGTATATGGTGCGTGTAAAAATGCAAACAGAACGCTCTGGGGCGGTCCGAGTCAGTCATTCTCCAAGAGCCTAGGCCAAATCATCTCTGTCTCCCCCACTCTCTGCCTCTGTCAGTCCAAACACACTCCTTCTCTCCTTCTCCTCCTCCTCCTTCCCTTTCTCTCTGTCTCTCTGACGCGCGCGTTCTCTGAGCCCCTTCTGAAAACTTTCTGTGTCTGCCCACTGCCCTGATCCCTGATCTGGCCGCGAAGACAGGGGCCAGCTCAGGGGGAAGAATGCAGCCTTCCTCTCAGATTTTACACGCCTGAGTGTCTGCAAGTCACGTCCAAAGCCGCTTGGCTTCGGCTCATTGGCAGAGCTCTGAACAGCCTGCCCCCCGAGCTGGCCTCTCGAGAAAGAGCAGACCTCAGACGCTGTGTGGCTCTGGGGCGGTCTCAGTCAGTCAGCCATTCTCCGAGAGCCGAGGCCAAATCATCTCTGTCTCCCCCACTCTCTGCCTCTGGCGTGTGACTCGTCTGAGAGGAAGGCTGCATTCTTCCCCCTGAGCTGGCCCCTGTCTTCGTTTTGCGGCTCTGGTTGCGAAAGGCTGCCGCCTCCAGCCTGCCTTCTGCCTCTGAGTCGCCCCTCCCTGACGCAGAGCTCCGTGGCGTGTGACTCGTCAGAGAGGAAGGCTGCATTCTTCCTCCCTGAGCTTGCCTCTCGAGAAAGAGCAGACCTCAGACGCTGTGTGGCTCTGGGGCGGTCTCAGTCAGTCAGCCAGCCTCCGAGAGCCGAGGCCAAATCATCTCTGTCTCCAACCCCCTCTCCTCAGTCTCTGCCTCACATTCCTTCTCTCCTCCTCCTCCTCCTTCCCTTTCTCTCTGTTTCTCTGTCGCGCGTGTGTTCTCTGAGCTCATTCTGAAGGCTTTCTGTGTCTGCCCACTGCCCTCAACCCTGATGTGGCCCCACAAAAAGCTGAGCTGTGGACACGTATATGGTGCGTGTAAAAATGCAAACAGAGCGCTCTGGGGCGGTCCGAGTCAGTCATTCTCCGAGAGCCTAGGCCAAATCATCTCTGTCTCCCCCACTCTCTGCCTCTGTCAGTCCAAACACACTCCTTCTCTCCTTCTCCTCCTCCTCCTTCCCTTTCTCTCTGTCTCTCTGACGCGCGCGTTCTCTGAGCCCCTTCTGAAAACTTTCTGTGTCTGCCCACTGCCCCTGATGCCTGATCTGGCCCCACGAAGAGCTGAGCTGTGGACACTTATTTGGTGTGTGTAAAAATGCAAACACGTCGTCTTCAGAGAGGGAAATTCCACTCTGGCCTCCAGGCAGGCTGGAGGTTGCAGCCTTCGCAACCAGAGCAGCAAAGCCTCTGAGTTCTGCGAAGACAGGGGCCAGCTCATGGGGAAGAATGCAGCCTTCCTCTCAGATTTTACACGCCTGAGTGTCTGCAAGTCACGTCCAAAGCCGCTTGGCTTCGGCTCATTGGCAGAGCTCTGAACAGCCTGCCCCCCGAGCTGGCCTCTCGAGAAAGAGCAGACCTCAGACGCTGTGTGGCTCTGGGGCGGTCTCAGTCAGTCAGCCATTCTCCGAGAGCCGAGGCCAAATCATCTCTGTCTCCCCCACTCTCTGCCTCTGGCGTGTGACTCGTCTGAGAGGAAGGCTGCATTCTTCCCCCTGAGCTGGCCGCTGTCTTCGTTTTGCGGCTCTGGTTGCGAAAGGCTGCCGCCTCCAGCCTGCCTTCTGCCTCTGAGTCGCCCCTCCCTGACGCAGAGCTCCGTGGCGTGTGACTCGTCAGAGAGGAAGGCTGCATTCTTCCTCCCTGAGCTGGCCTCTCGAGAAAGAGCAGACCTCAGACGCTGTGTGGCTCTGGGGCGGTCTCAGTCAGTCAGCCAGCCTCCGAGAGCCGAGGCCAAATCATCTCTGTCTCCAACCCCCTCTCCCCAGTCTCTGCCTCACATTCCTTCTCTCCTCCTCCTCCTCCTCCTCCTTCCCTTTCTCTCTGTTTCTCTGTCGCGCGTGTGTTCTCTGAGTTCCTTCGGAAAGCTTTCTGTGTCTGCCCACTGCCCTCAACCCTGATGTGGCCCCACAAAAAGCTGAGCTGTGGACACTTATTTGGCGTTCTCTGAGCCATCGTTTAGCAACGTTTCTGTCATAGGATAAATGCTTTTTGTTAGTTTTTTTTTTTTAGTGTTTCGGTACATCTAGTCAAAGAAATCATTCGGGTGCCTCTGAAACGAACCCAGTTCTGTGTCCCTGTGTCTGGGGAGGGGATTTTTCTAAAGCATACGCCAACCTAAGCAAGTGCGAGGGGTAAGGAAATGAAGAGAGAAAAAAAAAAGGAATGTCTCGTTGGTCACTCACAGTCAAACAGTGGATGGATGAAAAAAAAAACACAGGGGTCAAATGCACCCTAAAGTACAGCGCGAGGGAATTGCCAAATGCCGGCCACCAAGAAATGTCTCGTGGGGTCACAAGCGCTCCGTAAAACAGCGGTTGGAATTTATTTTTATTTTTATTTAGATACGGGGGTCAAAGGCACCCTAAAGTACAGCGCGAGGGAATTGCCAAATGCCGGCCACCAAGTAATGTCTCGTGGGGTCATTTATACTCTGTAAAACAGCGGAGTGAAAGTTTTTTAAAAAAAAATACGGGGTCAAATGCACCCTAAAGTACAGCGCGAGAGGTATGAAAATAAATAAATAAATTGATGCCCCCCTTCTCCCCCCCTCCACCCCCTGGTGGTCGTGGGGTGTAAGGACAATGAAGAAAAAAAAAATACGGGGTCAAATGCACGCCAAAAGACAGCGCGAGGGGTATGAAAATAAATAAATAGATTGATGCCCCCCCCCCTCATCCCCTCCTCCCCCTCCACCCCCTGGTGGTCGTGGGGTGTAAGGACAATGAAGAGATGAAAAAAATATGGGGTCAAATGCACGGCAAAGCACAGCGCGAGAGGTATGAAAATAGATAAATAGATTGATGCCCCCCCTCATCCCCTCCTCCCCCTCCACCCACTGGTGGTCGTGGGGTGTAAGTACAATGAAGAGAGGATGGGGTCGTTTACGTTCCGTAAAACAGCGCGAGGGGTATGAAAATAGATAAATAGATTGATGCCCCCCCTCATCCCCTCCTCCCCCTCCACCCCCTGGTGGTCGTGGGGTGTAAGTACAATGAAGAGAGGATGGGGTCGTTTACGTTCCGTAAAACAGCGCGAGGGGTATGAAAATAAATAAATAGATTGGTGTCCCCCCTCATCTCCTCCTCCCCCTCCACCCCCTGGTGGTCGTGGGGTGTAAGGACAATGAAGAGATGAAAAAAATATGGGGTCAAATGCACGGCAAAGCACAGCGCGAGAGGTATGAAAATAAATAAATAGATTGGTGTCCCCCCTCATCTCCTCCTCCCCCTCCACCCCCTGGTGGTCGTGGGGTGTAAGTACAATGAAGAGAGGATGGGGTCGTTTACGTTCCGTAAAACAGCGCGAGGGGTATGAAAATAAATAAATAGATTGATGCCCCCCCTCATCCCCTCCTCCCCCTCCACCTCCTGGTGGTCGTGGGGTGTAAGTACAATGAAGAGAGGATGGGGTCGTTTACGTTCAGTAAAACAGCGCGAGAGGTATGAAAATAAATAAATAGATTGATGCCCCCCCTCATCCCCTCCTCCCCCTCCACCCCCTGGTGGTCGTGGGGTGTAAGTACAATGAAGAGAGGATGGGGTCGTTTACGTTCAGTAAAACAGCGCGAGAGGTATGAAAATAAATAAATAGATTGATGCCCCCCCTCATCCCCTCCTCCCCCTCCACCCCCTGGTGGTCGTGGGGTGTAAGTACAATGAAGAGAGGATGGGGTCGTTTACGTTCAGTAAAACAGCGCGAGGGGTATGAAAATAAATAGATTGATGCCCCCCCTCATCCCCTCCTTCCCCTCCACCCCCTGGTGGTCGTGGGGTGTAAGTACAATGAAGAGAGGATGATAAAAAAAAGTACTGTCTCCTGGGGTCGTTTACGATCCGTAAAACAGCGGACTGAATGTTTTTTATGCCGGCCACAGAGAAATTTCTCGTGGGGTCGTTTACGATCCGTAAAACAGCGGACTGATTGTTTTTTATGCCGGCCACTGAGAAATTTCTCGTGGGGTCACACGAGCTCCATAAAACAGCGGAGTGAATGTTTTTATGCCGGCCACTGAGAAATTTCTCGTGGGGTCACAGGAACTCCGTAAAACAGCGGATGGATTTTTTAAATTTTTTTTGGGGGGTCATGCAGACCCCAAAGCACATGCCCACCTGAGCGAGTGGAAGGGTTATATTGACAAACCAATACATTTTTACATGCTTATCAAAGGTAACATTGATAACCCTTGTGCTGTCTTAGGGGGAAGAAAAGCATGGCTTAAAAGGAGGTGGGGGGGGTCGTTTTAAAAACGCATACCCCCTTTGGTCTGGACAGCAGACAGGTACACCCCGGTACACCCGCCCGCAATCGAAGAGGGTCGAGTTCCTGAAAAATGTTTTTTCACTGTGGATTTACTCAGTCTAGTTTAATTTTGTCATTTATATAATTTTAAAATGTTCATTTCCATACTAAAGTTTTATTTTTCGAGAAACTCAAATACAGGTATGCCCATGCAGATCATCATTTAATTTGGACAAGCAGATCAGTTCTTGTGGAAATCCAGCTTCTTTCAGTTAACCCTTGTGCTGTCTTAGGGGGAAGAAAAGCATGGCTTAAAAGAAGGTGGGGGGGGGTCGTTTTAAAAACGCATACCCCCTTTGGTCTGGACAGCAGACAGGTACACCCCGGTACACCCGCCCGCAATCGAAGAGGGTCGAGTTCCTGAAAAAAGTTTTTTCACTGTGGATTTACTCAGTCTAGTTTAATTTTGTCATTTATATAATTTTAAAATGTTCATTTCCATACTAAAGTTTTATTTTTCGAGAAACTCAAATACAGGTATGCCCATGCAGATCATCATTTAATTTGGACAAGCAGATCAGTTCTTGTGGAAATCCAGCTTCTTTCAGTTAAAGCAGCTGGTTAAAGTCAAATCGTTTTTATCAAAAAAGCCCTTTGACACAATAATCCACGCCTTTGCTACTACTCGACTGGATTACTGTAACTCTCTTTTTTTGGCATATCTCACTCGTCCTCATCCCGTCTCCAGCTGGCACAGATCGCTGCTGTACATTTGTTAACTGGAACGTGGAACAGAGAGCATATTACTCAAGTTCTGAATTCTTTACACTGGCCGCCTGTCCATTTTAGAGTTCATTTTAAAATTCTTTTATTTGTTTCTAAATCTTTAAACAGTCCGGCTCTGCCCTATCTCTCTGAGCTGCATTCCCTTCCCTCTCACTTAGATCAGCTGACCAGCTGCTCCTGAATGTGCCACGACACGGGAGACACCCAGGGTGGACATGGGATTTGCCGTTGCTAGGCCCCAGCTCATGGGATGCACTGCTCATGTAGGTTAGGCAGGCCCATTCTTCGAATGTTTTTAAATCCAAGTTGAAAACTGTGTTTTCTCAATGGATTTTAACTTAGTTTGATACTTTAGGTATATCCATGCAAGTCGTCATGTTTGAGTTGCTGTTTGTATTAATTTTTATTACTTTTGTATTATGTTGTTTATTTTGGATCGTTGTCTTGTTTTATCTTTCATTGTTAAGCACTTTGGTCAGCCTCTGCTGTTATTAAAGCGCTTTATAAATAAAGTTTACTTGACTTGACTCATGCCTCGATGGAGTGAAAAAATTGGTTGAAAGAAAAAAGAAGAACAACAAGAAAAAAAAACATCAACTCCATCATTGTTTTTATTGAGTTTCACAGGCAAGTTTACTGTAACACAAGCAACAGTGAAAAGACAAAGCTTTTTTTTTTAAAAAAAAAACAATATTTCACACACTCAAAGCGTCTGCCAGCACAGAGTCCTTTCACTGCTAGTGCATTTCACAGGAACAGGCTGGACTGCGAATAGTAGTCACAATCTCCGTAGGTTTTGGCACCATTAGGACCGTCTCGATGAGCGTTGTGCGACAACAATGCGTCTGCATTTCTCCCGTCGCCTTGCCTCTCTTTGAGCACTGTGGAGGTGAGCACCATGGTGATCACGTACATGGTGTATATGAGGATGTTGAACACTGCTATGGCGCACTCCACGTTGTGCATCCTGTGTTCGTCACGAATCAGCGGCCTGTACAAGAGCTCCATGCAACCAGAGACGACTGCCATGAACAGCTCCAGATTCATCATGATCAGACAGGCCAGCACCGTCCGGGTGCCTTTGTTGAGCCTCCTGGTTCCGTCCTCGGCGTCGTCCATCTTGCGCTTGCTCTTGGCCGCGAAAAAGCTCAGCACCACGCTCACGACCATCGCAAGACAGCCCATGGTTATCACAGCTATACCGCCGTGTATGTAAGCGTGATCGTAGCTACTCCTCTCCTGAGCCGTAGAGGAGCCGAAGGAGACGTACCGCGCGCTTCCCCTCACGGCGTGACCGCTATCTATCAGGTAGAGGATGTTGTTGGGCAAGGCGAGGAACCCGACAATGAGAGAGGTGATGACTGCGATGGCGGCCCCCAACTTTCCCCTGAACCTGGCAACGCTCAGTACGGGGTTGGACTTCCTCCCCATCAACGTCTCTTTTCCGGACGAAATCAAAGACTCGAAGCCTCCGACGAGGCCGGACCTGGTCCTCTGCATCCCGCCCAGCAGAGGTGGGCAGACGGGGTCGCGTCCTGCGCACGAGAGGGCCGAGCCAGCATAGGTTATCAACCACCGCCCCCTTAACGGTTGCTGCCGCACAGCGTCTGGGTCCACCCCCAGACATTTAATACGATGAAGCTCGGGAAGCCCGTGATCGAGTTCAGAGGGTCGAGAAGAGACCTCCAGGCGAAGGCCGTGATGCAGGACCGGTGGTACAGGGTCCGCGGCATCACGAGGACCTTGGATTCGATCGCGCGCCGCAGGAGAGGCGTCCGATCTCACAACATGATATGTGTGGACCTATACGCCAAGTTCCTTAGCCACCTCGGCCGTGACCGACGAAACCCGCTCAGCTGGTTGTCTCAGCACTTGGCCAACCTGAACGCGCCTGAGGACCGAGCCCGTAAGTTTGAGGGCGAGTTGAGACGCCTGCTGGCATACGGCTCCCTCAACTTTGAGTCGTGCAGGCGCGCCTGGGACAGGAGCCACATCTCCAGTGGCATAGGAAATGCAGTAGACGCTCAGTGCAAGGACGTGTTCAACGGAAAGAAGGCTGCTTCAGAGACCGGGCCCGTGTCTCGCCTCCTGCTCGCCCAGCTCGAGGCCCTGCGCCTCAAGCCGATCTGCGCGGGCCTCAAAGTGGCCGGCGTGCCCACGCCCGACCGAGGCGGCAGCACGTACCACAACGGCTGCACCCGGGGCTGTGGGCCACTGCCTGGATGGAAGACCTTCTACACGGAAGTGGACCTGCTGGCTCACGATGCAACGACCAACACCGTGGCCCTCCTAGAGCTCAAGACCCGAAACAGCGACGTTTTGGACGCCCCTACCCTGTGGCGGTACAACGCCCAGCTGTGGCTGACCTGGACGATGTTCTCGCTCACGTACCCGAGCGTGGCGGAGCGCTCAAACGCTTACCTGGTGATCGTGAGGCCAGGCACGAACACGGTCACCATAAGGAGCTGTCTGAGGCCCTCCGTGACCAAGACGCTGCGCACCAAGTTCCCCTGGATAGACTGTCTTTGTCCGCAGGTGCTCAACTGCCTCACACCGACCTGTGTCAACGTGAGAGTGCAGGCCTATCCGAAGCCAGGCTCTGGCGGCAGGGCGAGCCTCGACCCAAAGGACCTCTGTTACAGGAACGTCATGTTTAACCGAGAAAAGGCCAGAGTGCGTCAGAGACGTTACCCCGATTAGGGATCGCAAGGCCGTCCACCGCATCCAACCCCCTTCCGCCACCGAGACGGGTCCCCCCCCCCCCCAGGTCGCGGGTCCGCATCATGTCGGAGCCCAACACGGCTCCCACGCACGCATGAAACTCGGTGAAAAGCTCAGCACGTTCGAGCGCTGGAAGGAAACTGACTGACAATTTGAACCGACATGGGTCTGAAGCACCAAGCACTACACGGCATGCTGGCCAACCCAGACGTGTTCCCTTTCGAAGTAATCGAGAAACCCGGCGAACAGCAGGACTGGATCCTGATAGACCATCTCATGGTCATACACACAGTCAGAGAATGCGATTACACGGAGAGCGAGCCGGAGATGTCAGTAGCGAGGATGACTAGCTACTTCGCGTCCCGGTACGTCAGAGAGAGGGCCCACGGCCGAAGCGTTGTGCTCGTAAAAGACGGTCCGGGGGCGCAGAAGCCTAGCGTGAGGGAAGAAAGGGCCAACAGAACGGTCCCGGGTCACGTGAAATTCTGTAAGGCTCACCTGGCCGAGATAGAGTACGGCACGATGAAACTGTTGGCCGACGTGGGCATGAGAGACAACTTTTTCTTAGTTACAGGGGCGGTAGGCCAATCGCGTGGGACTGAGACCGCCGGCGAGTGCGCCAGCAAGCTGGTCTCGTTCCACAGCGAGCGTGAGGAGCGCAGGGGAGAGGAGGCCGGTCCCCTCGCAGACCCGGACCACTTCGAAATCGAGACCCTCCAGTTTCCCGTCGTGGATCGAAGCTACTGCGACGGCAAGACCTACAGGCCTGAGGGGACGCCGGGAGTTTTCTTGACAGCTTTCGCGAGCCCGGAGGACGAGCGACTCCAGGCCTTGCTGAAGGCTTGCGTCGAGTGTAGAGAAACGGAGGCCGACACGCTGATGGTGGAGTTGGCCAACGCCCTGACGGGCTCAGTTACAGTGTGCACAGGAGACACGGATCTGATAGCCGTGCTCGCTGCGAGCGGACGGCCCGGCCTGACACTGAGATTGGACAACAAAAGCTACACTGAGGACAGACCCATGCACGAATCGCCCTTCGGCAATCTCCTGGTCGAGCCCACGGTCCGAGGGACCGCCAGCAAAGCGCCGGGCGCCACAGATGACTGGTTTAGCGCCCTGTGCGACCTGCGCTCCGCAGAGCACCACCTGTTGCCCTACGGCGCGGCGGAAAGACACGCCGATCTGAGTCACCTTCTGGAGAGCCACGGGGGCGAGGCGTTAAGACTCTCAGTGTACAAGTTCTTGTACTGGGGTGGCGTTCGAGGCTCGGTTTACCTCACTTTCCTGGACGTGTTCTTCGAGTCTGACGCAAGGAGCAAACTAAGCGAGCTGGCACTGGAGAGCCAGAAAACGTACTCGCCCGGCACACGCAGCGCAAACACGTTACGCTTTGCCTTTGCGGTCCTGTGCGGCGCGCCTGACCAGAAAGTCGAAGGTGCGGGAAACGCGCCCTCGTCACACCTTTTCGGTGACGCAGCAGGCTTGGTCGAGCGGGGATGTAAGCGCCTCCGCGAGCCAGGGGTCGACCGGGAGGGCGACGTGGAACCCGAGATCGGATCCGAGCCCCAGAAGACCAAGGTGAAGATCACGGATGGGCTCAAGCGCATGGCCAAAGCCTATGTGAACGGAGCGATCCCCGAGTCGGCCCACGCCCGTTACCTCAGACTGGCTCGCTCCGGAAGGCACCTGTTCCTGAGAGCCAAAGCCGGAGGGCAGGAGGACCAGAGCGTCCGATCCGAAAACTTGATGTTCATGGCCCTCTGCGGAACCGACTACAACTTCACTCCCATGGGGCTGGGAATCAAAAGGTTGCTGGTTGGCGCGATACGCAACCGAGAGAAGTTCAGCTCTTGGTGCGCCAAGCTCGCGACCGCGCTGTGGTCCCGGGACAGAGAGGGTCTTGAAGGGAGCGAAAGGTCCCTGGAGTTTCGCGCTATGGGGGAACAGTTGGCCAACCTCACAGGAGTCCCCAGGTCTACGAGTTCAAAGCATTGGACTGGAACAAAGATTGAAATCATGTGCAGGACGCTCAAATACGTCTGCGACCTCTGGACCCTGAAGAGTCCCCGGATCGGTCCCCATTATGGGTTTCACGTGCACGACGGAGTCGTGCGTTTCATAGAAGAGGATGACCCAGAGTCTGCGTCTTGAGAGTTGATACAGGGACGAGATGTATTTCATTTCATTTTCTGTGTAAAAAATGAAGAAGAAAAAAAAACGAGCGAACAAACACAATAAGAGGATGACCCAGAGTCTGTGTCTTGAGAGTTGATACAGGGGCGAGATGTATTTCATTTCATTTTCTGTGTAAAAAATGAAGAAGAAAAAAAAACGAGCGAACAAACACAATAAGAGGATGACCCAGAGTCTGTGTCTTGAGAGTTGATACAGGGGCGAGATGTATTTCATTTCATTTTCTGTGTAAAAAATGAAGAAGAAAAAAAAACGAGCGAACAAACACAATAAGAGGATGACCCAGAGTCTGTGTCTTGAGAGTTGATACAGGGGCGAGATGTATTTCATTTCATTTTCTGTGTAAAAAATGAAGAAGAAAAAAAAAACGAGCGAACAAACACAATAAGAGGATGACCCAGAGTCTGTGTCTTGAGAGTTGATACAGGGGCGAGATGTATTTCATTTCATTTTCTGTGTAAAAAATGAAGAAGAAAAAAAAAACGAGCAAACAAACACGATGGAAACAATAAAAGCAAATTCAAACACACCAGTGCATTTTTCAGAGTTTTATTTCATTCGGGCACGTCTGTATTTACACCACACAATGTCGATTTCGACTCTCGAAGACATCTCTAAATTACCGCTGGAGTTCGTCGTGTGTCAACCAAAAGGACTCGAGCTTGCTCATCCATGTACATTAAGGTCATAGGCGGCGCTAAGGATGAACAAAGGCCGCAAAAGAACACTAAGAAGCAGGTCGAGGCCCCTGGCCAACAAGCGGGGAACAAGAGCGGTCGAGCCAGAGGGTCCTCGGCCCGACTCGGAAGGGCAGCGCGGGGCCCCGAAGCCGGGCCGCTACGAACCCTACGACTGGGATTCGGACTCAGACGGGGGACACAGAGACGGAGGGGGTCACGGTCGAGTCGGCCGCAAAACTCGCGCGGGCCGGCGATCCCATCCCCCGGGGGACGGAGCCCGTGAGCCTGATGCGGCAGCGATGGAGCCCGAGGGTCCTCGGCACGACTCGGAAGGGCAGCGCGGGGCCCCGAAGCCTGGCCGCTACGAACCCTACGACTGGGATTCGGACTCAGACGGGGGACACGGAGGGGGCCACGGTCCGCCGCGGGACGAAGCCCTCGAGCCTGAAGCGGCAGCGGTCGAGCCAGAGGGTCCTCGGCACGACTCGGATGGGCAGGGCGGGGGAGACGGAGACAGAGGGGGCCACGGTCAGGTCGGCCGTGAAACTCTCGAGGACAGGCGATCCGATCCGCCGCGGGACGAGGCCCACGAGCCTGACGATGGAGCGGTCGAGCCCGGGGGTCCTCAGCACGAATTGGAAGGGCAGGGCAGAGGCGACGAACCCTCAGATTGGGATTTGTACGAGTGTGAAACGGACGTGGACGAGCTCGATGGTTCTCAAAGTGAAACGGAAGAACAGCACCGGGGCCCCAGGTCATCGGGCGAGGAAGACGTCGAGGAAGCCGTTGAGGAAGACATAGAGGAAGACATAGAGGAAGAACCAGCCGCAGAGAGCGCGAGCGTGTACCCGGATACATTTTCCTCCAAGAACGGTGAAATAAAGTGGTCAGCGAACGAGCGTGATCGGTCGAGCGCCCGGGCGTCCCCTCCTCACCAGGCCTCGGGGCCTACCGCTGAGGCGAGGGAGGGGGCTCGAGACATCCTGTCTTCTTTTCTTTTGTTTTTCACTCCAAATGTAGAAAGACTGATTTTGATAGCTACCAACCGCCATAGCGCTGATAAGGCCCACGACTTCAAGACTCCGAAACCCATGGACGAGATTGAACTGAGAGCCTACGTGGGACTGCTGATCTTGGCGGGGGTGTACCGGTCTCGAGGCGAAGCGTTGGTGAGCCTGTGGGAGCCCGAGTGCGGACGACCGATCTTCGGGGCAACCATGTCCCTGAGAAACTTTTACCAGCGCTCTGCGACGCTCAGGTTCGACGATCGACGCACGAGAGCCTCTAGGAGCGCTTCGGACAGATTGGCCGCAGTCAGAGAGGTGTGGGAAGAGTGGTGCGATCGGCTGCCGAGGCTTTACGACATCGGACCCGAGGTGACCGTGGACGAGCGAATGGTTCCTTTCAAAGGTGCGGTTTCAGCCTCCCTTTTTACCATTCTCACGGTATCCTTGACGTATCAGCTTCTGTCTTAACTCTTCTTTTATTTTTTTTTATTTTCACCTTTCTCTACGCAGGACGTTGTTCTTTCAGGCAGTACATTCCCAGCAAACCGACCAAGTACGGCCTCAAACTATGGGTTGTGTGCGATGCAAGGACGAGCTACGCTTGGAGGGTTCAACCGTACATGGGCAAGCTGGCTTCGGGTGCTCGAGAGACAAACCTTGCGTCCCGTGTGGTTTCGGATCTCACCCAGGGACTGGAGCACCGTAACGTCACGTGCGACAATTTCTTCACTTCGTACGCGCTGGCCACCGAGCTCCTGAAACGGAACATCACCCTGCTCGGTACGATCAAAAGCAACAAACCCGAACTGCCTCCGGAGCTCGCGTCGGCCCGCGGACGAGAAGCGCTCTCCTCCAGGTTCGCCTTTACGGACTGTGCCACGGCCGTTTCCTACGTGCCCAAAAAGAACAAAAACGTTCTGCTCCTTAGCACGAGGCATTCCAGGGTCAAAATATGCCATGAACGCAGGGACAAAAAACCAGACATTATCTTGGATTACAATAGAACCAAGGGCGGCGTGGACAACCTGGACAAACTGCTGGCCACGTACAGCTGCAGGAGAATGACCAAGCGCTGGCCCTTGGCCATGTTCCACAACATGATCGACATGTCGGCGTACAACGCGTACGTGATATGGAGGGAAATGCACCCGGACTGGATGCCGTGGAACCGCAACCGAAGGAGAATCTTCCTTGAGCAGCTGGGCAAAGATCTCGTCAGACCGCTCATACTGCGCAGGAAGCGAGTTCCTCGTGCAAGGCCCGCCTACGATCTAATGGTCAGCATGCAAGAAGCCGGCGGGACGAGCGCACCCACCGAGGGCAGAAGAAAACGATGTCAGATATGCCCGCGCTCCAAAGACACAAAGACGCAGATCTCCTGCAAGAGCTGCAGAAAGAGCATCTGCAGAGGCTGCACCGTCCCCTTTTGCCCCCTTTGCTCCGAGCGCCAGGGAAGGGACGCCGACACAGACGCGTCCCAGTGAAAGGGATCGGGCTGTCTGGTAGCGCGACCTAATGCCTCACTTCACACCCGAGTAACCGAAAATCTGGTCTGTTTTGAAATCAGCGCATCCGAGAGTCTGTCCTCTGTGCCGCCCTGTGTGTCCTCTGAAAATAAAGCTGAGAATAGCTGTCGTACAAAGGTGTCTGTGTGCGCGTGTGTCTGTGGGAACTTTGAGATGCAAAACTGTTGAAAGGGTTGAGGGGTCTACAAGAAGGTACAGATCTTTCGATCGAACGTGTTCGTTTCACAAAGAAAGGCCGCCAAACAGGGCTGGTGTGAGCTCGCAAACCCTCTCAGCGCCTACAGGCCAACTCTGACTCCAAGTCAGCAGGGGTTCTACGATTTACGGGGAGAGAATTGGCCTGCCAGCTCTGAGGCTCGGCGTCCTCGAGGTTGCTCCACATTCAGAATGATGGTGTCCGGAAAGGGTTTTTTTTTTTTTTCCCCTCTCGAGCTTTCAGAATTACATGTGGAGCCAGCTTGGGGAGGGAACCGCAACAGCCAAAAGCTCAGCGGAATGGAGAAAGAGTTGGCCTTCTAGCACTAAATCTCTTATTGTTTTTGCAAATGAGCTCTCCACCTCATGCTATTGTGAATGTCGTGTGAGGTTTTCACTAGATGTAAAATAAAAAACAGAGCAAAAAATCCAAAAGAACCCAAAAATTATTGTAATTGTTTTATTTTTTTTTATTTTTTGCATGATGATTTTCTTTGTTGTGACTCGGGGATGCCTTCTGATGCAGAAGGCTCATCACGTTGGCCAGCCTTCGCGATCAGGTCTGCGCCCTAGAAACAAGCCGCATGTCTGCCACATGGCTGCTTGTTCGGGGATAGGATTGGCCAGCAAGATCCTCTCACCAACGACACGCTTCAGCTTGCCTCTGACATGCTTCAGCTTGCCTCTGACACAGCGCGCTGTGGTGTGATTCACAGAGCCACACATCAAACCCTTCCCATAGAGCTTCATGTGCTGTCAGAGGGGAGGTGATCGGCCTGCTCTGGGGCTGGGCTCCCTTGATGTTGCTACACATTTGGAACGTTGCATTCAGAAAGAGTTTTTCTCACTCGAGCTGTCAGAGATTCAAGCAGAGCCAGCCCGAAGAGGGAACAGAAACGGGCCACAGCTCAACGGTCTGCCTGCGGGCCGCTCTCAGACAAAGCACGATCCAGCCTGCTCTCAGTCGCTCCCCTGTATGATCCAGCCTGCCAGTTCTGTGATGTGACTCGCCGCAGAGCTGCTTGCGCTTTTCCGTTTCACGGTCAAAAATACATCCTGAGCCAGCCCGGTGAGGGAATCGAAACGGTCAACAGCTCAGCAGAACGAAGAGAAAGTGTTGGCCCTTCAAGCACCAAATCTAAAGCTATTCTGAATGTTCTGTGAGGTTTTCGATGGGTGTGAAATAAAAGAAGAAAAAAAAAACAAACGGGACAGAAAATCCAAACGAACACAGAAATTGTTTGTTTTTGTATGACTTTTTTATTACAACCCAGGGATAGCTCAGCGAAATGGAGGAAGAGTTGGCTTTCCAGCCCCACACCTGAAGCAATTGCAGCCCGCAGAGCTCCGTGGAGTGTGACTCGTGTGAGAGGAAGTCTCCAGCCTGCCTCCCCACCGAGAGGAAGTCTCCAGCCTGCCTCCTGCCTCCGAGTCGCCCCTCCCTGACACAGAGCTCTGTGGTGTGACTCGTCTGGGAGGAAGTCTCCAGCCTGCCTCCTGAGCGGGCTTCTCCTGACAGAAGCAGTGCTCCGAGGCTGTGTGGCTCTGGTTGCGAAAGGCTGCAGCCCACCTCTGAGTGGGATCCTCCCGACAGGACTCACAGCTCCGTGGCGTGTGACTCGTCTCGGCGAAAGGCTGCAGCCTGCCCATGAGTCTGCCTCTCCTGACAGACGCAGAGTTGCTTGGCGTGTGGCTTGGTGTGGCGGTCAGAATTACACGCGGGGCCAGTTCGGGGAGTGAACCGAAACGGCCCACAGCTCAGCAGAACGAAGAGAAAGAGTTGGCTTTCAAGCACTAAATCTAAGGCTATTCTGAATGTTCTGTGAGGTTTTCGATGGGTGTGAAGTAAAAGAAGAAGAAAAAAAACAAACGGGACAGAAAATCCAAACGAACACAGAAATTGTTTGTTTTTGCATGACTTTTTTATTACAACCCAGGGATAGCTCAGCGAAATGGAGAAAGAGTTGGCTTTCCAGCCCCACACCTGAAGCAATTGCAGCCCGCAGAGCTCCGTGGAGTGTGACTCCTCTGAGAGGAACCCAGATTTGTGTTTTGTTCTTGTGGGCGTACAACGGGGAACAGAGATGCTTCAGAGCAGGCTCAGAGACCCCGCCGAGCTTTGGAGAGCGATAAAAAGAAATGAAAAGCAAAAGAAGCTGTTTTTTTTAAAAAAAAAAACGGTGCTTAGAAAGGCGACTGGCAGTCATGCGAAACACTTTCAATGCTGCTGTTAGATACCACACTCTTTATTCTGTTTCTGAGTCTTCCCATCGGAGTCCTCGCTGTCCCCAGCCACGCATTTGAGAGGGAAATACCGCCGCCCCTCACTACGGCACGCGGCCCCGTGAGTAAATCCCACGCTCGAACTGTCAGGGGAAGAGCCTCAGGATTTACATTTAGGGCTGACCCAGGCTGGAAACCGAAAGGGCCCAGAACTCTGTCACGAGAGGAGAGGGTTGGCGTTCGAGCAATAAGATCAGAAGCTATTGCGAACATTGTGTGTGGTTTTCACTGGCTGTGGAATAAAACAATAACAAAACGAATAAAAAAGCCACAAAGACACCCAGAATTGGTTTTGCGTAGTGATTTTTTTTATTACAGCATGTCTTGGAGACGCTCTCATAGACAATAAAATGGAAAAATATAAAATACAAAAGATTTGTCCAGCGAACCGCTCAGATTTTCCTAGTCAACGCCTCCGTCGCTTGTCAAGACTCTCAGAGCAGACTGACCTGGAGGTCAGCCGTTTGCGCGAACGGCCCATCCCTCCCAGTCCAGAAGTCCTCACTTTGTGCCGAGTTTCACCTGTGCGAGACTGGGTCGAAGGCCACGTTCTCATCTCCAGAGCGGCGCGACCATCGGCCTTGCGCAAGACGCTCACTGCCCGGGCCAACCTTCGCGATTTCATAGGCGCCCTGGACGCATCCTCCCCCTTGACCACAGTCATGGTCACGGCGTAGTCCCGTTTCAGGCTTTCGACGGTGAACGCATCATGACCGTGCAGTCTGTTGAACACCTCGCAGGCTTCCAGCCACTCCCAATCCGGTTCCAGCTCGACGACGGGCCTGCGGGTGCCGTCTTCCTCCCTCAGCAGAATTCGCTCCTGGTGGTACACGGTTCGAGTGGCGCAGAAGGAGCTCGCGTTTTTCACCGGCAGGCCCGAGTACTCCGGCGAGTAGACGCTCAAGCGAGGCCCGTGAAAAGTGTCCGCCGGGCCTCTCTCGGACTCCCTCTCATGCAGAGGGTCCAGAGATCCCCGCGGCGGGTCGTCTCCCCTGAGCCTGAAGGCTCTCGCCACCAGCCCTCCGTAGTACAAGGGCGCAGTGCAGCGAAAGAGCTGTCCTCCGATGGCGCATTTGTTGAACGAGAGCTCGTTCAGAGGATCCACTCCCGCCGTCGCCTCGAGTATCAGGGAGCGAACCGGGTCGTCGCTGAAGTCCAGGGAAAACACCAGTCTAGCGCTCTGATCCATCTCCTCGCCCCCGTCGGCCTGCGCGGTCCCGAATGCGTTGGTCTTTTCGACCGTTTCGTTGTCATAGGCGTCCATCATCGCTTCGCCTAGCTGGTCCCAGAAGCCCCGGTGCGCCTCGGGCGCGTACAGAGCCAGCATGTCGTAGACCGCTTCGAGAGAAAGGGTGACGGAGCTCACCTTTTTGGGCCGAGCGTGTCCGCGCCTGCCCTGCTGCGTGTTCTGAGAGGGGGCGCATTTGTACGAGCAGAGCCTGCGGCTCCTGGGACCCGTCCCGCCACGTTCAGGAAACGTGCAGTTCGAGCAAAGCTGGAGCATTTCGTGAGCAACGTCGTTGCCGCCTCTAAATTCGGGGCCCGAAAAACTCAAAGAATCGACGCCCGAAATGCACATCTGACCGTCCTTGACGGCGGTCTTCAGGCCCTTTTCCCGCACCTGACAAAGAAGGCGGCCCAGCGCCTTGCACGCGAAGCGTCCCTGCGCGTCCAGCACGCGGGGGCAAATGTCCGGCAGGCAGGCGGCCGCGCAGAGCTTGAACGCGGCGTTGGTCTCCAGGCAGATCTGTCCGAAAGACAGCCTGTCCAGGGCCCTCAGTCTGTTCCTGTTCAGCTGCGTCCAGAAGCCGAGGAGGTCCGGGAAGCTCTCCTCGTCTGGCACCTCAGTCCACGGAGGAACCCACACGTCGAACACAAAGTGGCAGGCCAGTTTCATGGCCTCGGCGAAGACCAGCTGGTTTATGCAGAAGGACACCCGTCTGCTCAAGGCTCCCGCGCACACGATATGACTAGCGTACATGGCCTCGACGCAGGCGTCTCTGGCCGCGTCGAACCTCCTGTCGAACTGCATGATCTCGGACTCGGCGATCATGGTGGCCGACTGCACCAGGTTCTGCCTGTACAGGCAGACGGCGGCCACCTTGTCCATGGATCGCTTCTCCACCGTGTCCTGCAGCTGTTTCGAGCTGCGCGTCCGAGTCACGTGCGCCGAGAACTCGGATTCCATGATCACGCAGCGGTCGGCCCAGGCGTCGCTCACGAACCCCAGGGTGTTGGTGTTCCACACGAACCCGCAGTTGTGCACCGCTTGATACCTCACGGTGTCCACCTTTCCGCTGTACGCGTCCTTGCCCACCACGTCGCTCTCCAAGACGCTGGTGTCCAGCAGGTTCTTGAACGTGTTGGGTATCACACTGGACTCCTTGTCCAGGGCCTTTAGGTTTTTCTCGTGGGTGATGTGAGCGTCGTCTATCATCACCACGCAAGCTTTCCTCTGTTGCTTGTACTTGAAAGCTTGCGGGGTGAAGGACGTGAGCGTCTCTATGCAGCCCTTCACCTGCCTGAACTGGCAGTTCAGCACGTTGTTGGCGTAGCTCTTGCCCTCCCCGGGCCCGGTGACGTTGAACAGCATGATCCGTTCAATCGTGTACCTGGGCGCGGTGTTGGTCACCACGTAGTTGAAGGTGGTGGAGGCCTGAAATAGCCTGCCCACCTGGAGGCTGTCAGAGAACATGTAGCGCACCAGCGCGTGGTCGTAGACCTTCACCGGGTTCAGCGAGCGCGGGTCCTCGGCATAGTCGTCGTAGTAGTCCTCAGCCGGGAGCCCCAGGCACAGCTCCTCGTGTATGTCGGGGAGAGCGCGGCCGAGAGACAGGCGCGAGTTGAGCATCCCTTCTCCCATCAGGTCCCGGAGCCCCGCGTACAGCGCGTCGGCGTGCGAGGAACGGCGCTTCGCGAGGATGTCGAAGACCATGTTGGCTATGCTCTCGAAGTGCCTGTGTCCTCCGTATTTCGTCTTCATGTCCTTGCTCAGGCGTTCGAGTTTTCCCAGGTGAGGGTACAGGTGCGCAAAGTAATGGTTGTAGTCGCACCTGCTCACGGAGAAGGGGTGCTGCTCGCACACATTGTAGAAGCACGCGTACGCAGTCTGACAGTCTTCCCGGCACCTCCTCCCTCGACGATCCTGGTCGACAGCCGGGCCGGGACGGGGGCGGTGGCAGTGGCAGCGGCCGCCCGTCAACAGCCGAGCTAGGTGCCGGGTCCTGCGGTTGGCCCTGATCTCTCGCAGCGCTCTCGAGATGCGAGGCTTCGTCACCGGCATGTGCCTGTGGAGCATGGAGTTCAGGAAGGCGTCGGGCTTGTCCCTGTCTATAAGCCTTTCGATCGAGTACCTAAACACCAGGAGCCTACCCACGCAGACTTGGGGCGCCGTCCCGCCCGCGAGGGCTCGCGTGAAGGCTCTCACCTCCTCCAAGAACCTTGCGTCGTTTGGGATGCTCGAGCTGTACCTCTGCACCACTTTGTGCCTTCTCCAGTTGTCCTCTGCGAGCCTCGAGACCAGGCGCTCGAAGAGTTCCTTGCCTTGGTCCCGACTCTCGGTGTCCGTGATCCTCCCTATCGCCTCGGCCAGGGACTTAAGCGTCAGACCGGTGATCGCCTCGGGCAGCGCGGCCGTCTGCTTTCCGCTCTGGCAAGCGGGCACGTACATCGAGCCCTGCAGTTCCTTGACCTTTTTCCGATCTATCTTGTCGGGGTTCAGCGTATCGCTGCGAATGTCTAACCACTCGAACGCAGGGTTCAGTTCTCCCTTGGGGTCTCTCATGACGATCATAGCGTTATTCAGCGACACAGCTTTCTGCCTGACGAGCTGAAGTCTCATGAAGGCGTTGTAGGCCTCCTCTCCAAGCTCGTAGTCGATGGCGGTCCAGTCGTGTGGCTCCTCACGGCCGTCCTCACCCTCGTCAGGCTCGCTGTCCACACTGGTGTCGGAAGGCTCGTCTCCGCTCACCCTGGGACTGCGGAACACGCTCGCGTCCGCCTCCACGAAACGCAGTAGCCCATCGCCGTAAACGCACTCGGCCGAGTCGCCGTCCTCGCGACATCGACGCTCACCCGACTCGCGTCCAGCGGCCACAAAGCTAGAAATTCCGGGAGAGTCGCCCCCGTTCATGTCCAACACGAAACAGAAAAGCCTTCCGTGCGCAAAGTCCTCCCTGACGGGGGCCGACATGCTCGAAAAGTCCGGGTCCTCCAAGGTCAACTGGAGGACTTGTCCTTTGCAGCAATAGGTGATGTAGAGGAGCAGCTGCACCAAAGACCTTTCGCAGGGCGGCAGAGCGCGAAAAGCCAGCTCGACCGTCTCGTTGTCGTGCAGCATTTCGGAGTCCAACGCGAGGAACAGAGCTCTTCTGTCGGTGGGGAGTTCCACCATTCGCACTATGGCGGTGTTAGATTCCCTGTGGGGCAACGCCGCTCGCTCCTTCTGCTGAGCCTAAACCTGCTGCAAACACTACATCTGGATCTGCGCGTGGCTCACTCACTCACGAGCTCATCGGTAGGCTGGCCAAGCGAGCAGTCTGACTTCAACTGAGGCTGTGGGAAACACTCCAAGTCTGGAGGCAGGGCATCCCCGTCAGATTTTGCTGTGGGTTGGACACTTTCAGAGGCGGCCAAAGCCGGCCTCTTTTCGATCAGATTTTGCTGTGGGTTGGACACTTTCAGAGGCGGCCACAGCCGGCCTCTGGCTCACTCACTCACGAGCTCATCGGTGGGCTGGCCAAGCGAGCAGTCTGACTTCAACTGAGGCTGTGGGAAACACTCCGAGTCTGGAGGCAGGGCATCCCCGTCAGATTTTGCTGTGGGTTGGACACTTTCAGAGGCGGCCACAGCCGGCCTCTTTTCGATCAGATTTTGCTGTGGGTTGGACACTTTCAGAGGCGGCCACAGCCGGCCTCTGGCTCACTCACTCACGAGCTCATCGGTGGGCTGGCCAAGCGAGCAGTCTGACTTCAACTGAGGCAGTGGGAAACGCTCAGAGTCTGGAGGTAGGGCATCCCCGGCAGTTTTTCGCTGTGGGTTGGACACTTTCAGAGGCTGCCTCTTTTCGATCGGATCGTTTTGCTGGCGGTCGGGGCTGATTTTTGCTACGTCGGAGATTTTAGATCGTGGCCGGACCCTTTCAGCGGCAGTCGGAGTCCTTCTGTGTAGCAAGGGGAACCTGTGTTGAGAAGAAGAAAGAAAAGAGGTGAATAAGAAAGAAGAAGAAGAAAATAGAAGAGAAAAAGAATAAAAAAAAAACAAAATAAAAATAAACCAAACACCTTGTGTCCAGTCTAAGTTCACTGTACCCCCCATTTTTTTTTTTTCTGAGGAGAACGATGGATAGGCCCATTCCTTTCGTGAATTTTTTCCCCGACATCTTTCCGAAACGTAGAGCAGTCTCGCCTTCGGAAAGAGGTTTGATCGGGCTCATGGTCAAGTCTGTGATGTTTCACAGGTTGGAAGAGGCACTCTTGTGCAGGGGCTTGGTGCTGCAGGCTCACAACGGCACCAGGGTGTACACCACAGTGTGTTTCAAAGTGGTGGGCATAATGCCCGTGGTGGGCTATGACTTGGAATTGGACTCTGACCAGGGCGACGACTGTGAGAGCTGGGAGCGGGTGAGTCGAGAGTGGCGCAGACACTTTGCTGCGGAGCCTGCTCACGTGAGAGTGGTGCACGACGACGTGAAAAGGGAAGTGAAGGCCGCTGCGTTCCCGCTGGGGAGCATAGCGCTGGCCAAAAAATATATGGAGACCGTGAAAGGAGCTCTCACGTTTGGGGATTTCCACCCAGAGAGCGGCTACTACGTTGCGCGGGACGGCAACACGCCGGCCCTGTGCTGCGATGTCATGTACGGACGAGTGTATTTCTTGCCCGAGGAAAAGTGTGGCGGGACCCTGGTCCCCAGCGAGCTCGTGTACGACCACGAGAGGTCCGAAGAGGAGGCCAAGCTGTTTGACACCGTGCACGCGCCGCACGTCTACAGGGCCGCCTGTCTTGACATCGAGACCGTGGTGGACGAGGCCTTCCGTGATCGCTCCCTGAGGTGCGAGTTTTTCGCCCACAGGTTCCCCTACTGCACGGAGCGCACGGTTTCCGATTTGATGGCGTACAGGAGCAAGCTGGTCAAGATCCTGAGCGACTTGAAGAAAGGCCCGCTCAGAGGGGCTTGTCGGGTGTCCATACCGGCCCTGGCCAGTGACATGCCGGGACAGGAGCACGAGATCACATGCGTGTCCTTGGTGCTGATGAACTCGCACCTCCCAAAGCCCGAGCCGGGGAGTCACAGGAAACAACTGATAGTGGTCTACAACAAACTGAAGGTAAAGGGCCAGGGACGCCCGAAATCCGATGGCGCGCTCGTGGAGGCCGTGGGACTGGAGTCCGCGTCCAGGATCCTTTTCTACCCCTGCGCCGGAGAGCTCGCCCTCCTAGAGCAGACGCTGCGGCTGCTCGATCGCCACGGCGTGGAGCTCCTGTACGTGTACAATGCGGAATTCGACCTGAGAGTAATCGACCAGCGCGTGCATTTCTACGCGGACTCCAACTACGCAGAGCGATCGGACGAGGATACCCGCAGAAGGTGCGCTGAAATCCTCCGGTCCTGGCACGGGCTCTTTGTCACCAGGCACCTCTCGGAAGACCTGCCTCCCGTTTTCCGTTTCGAGTCGGTGCGCCACTTGGAAATCTACAAGGAGATGCTGACCGCCGTGGGCTCGAGCCTGACCGGAGGCAAGCTCACCGAGCGCCAGGTCGAAGCGGCGTGTCGACACGTGGACAAGTTCAACAAGGACAAGGGCAAGCTTGGCCACTTTAAGATGATCGGCTGCGGCATGACAGTCGTGGACCTGTACAGGATGGCGGGCACCAGGGAGATCAGATTCGCCTGCACAAGCATGAAGCTGAACGACGTGGCGCCCTTCGTGGTTTCCAGAGACCGAGAGCTGCGCGGACTGCCTCCCAAAGACCCACGTAAGCTGCGGAAGCTGACCGACGTGCCCTACTCGATGATGGACGGCATGATCCACCGCGGCGGGACCGAACTGTTCGCCGTGCTGCTGTACAACTTGGTGGACTCGCAGCTGTGTTCGAGGATGGCCAAGGCGCTCAAGCCCGCGTCCGCGCTGTTCCACAGGTGCAGGATCACGCTCAACATAGACGTGGTGGTGCACGGGCGGGGAGACAACTTTGGCGGTTTCGTGCAGAGCATCCACTCGGTCCAGATGCCCCAGCTCAAGTACGTGCTCGACACTCTGAGGGTCAGGGCGGGACCCTCGGGCAGAGAGCTGAGCAGCCGCGAGCCCTGGGACGCCTCACCGCCGGGGCTCGACGGAGCGGGCGAAGACACGTGGAAGGGAGGGTCAGTGTGCGAACCCCTCTCGGGCCTCCACTACTCTGGCCCCGGCATGGGCTTGGAGCTGGCCTTCGATTTCGCCAGCATGTACCCGTCCATCATGTGCGCGCTCAACATTTCTCCAGAGACCACCGTGCCCTGGCCCCCGCGCTCCTTCCCCCACGATCTCTCCGGATGGGTCGTGTACAAGTGGGAGGCCGAAGGCTTCGATTACGCGACGCTGATCCTCCGGTACGACTCGGACCGAGCCGTCTTCGAGCGGGCGCCGGCCGTATTCTCCTCCTCCGTAGAGCATTACCTCAACAGGCGGGAAGAGTTCAAGGCCAAGCTTAAGGACCCGGCCCTCTGCGACGCGGAGAGAGCGTACTACAAGGTGCAGGAGGCAGAGTGCAAAGTCATGGCCAATTCGTTTTATGGGACCGCTCCCCCACCCTGCGGGTCCCTCATATCGGGGCACGGCAGGAGACAGATATCGGTGGTGAACGACTGCGTGTCGACTTTTTACAAAAACCGCTGCCCGGTCATGTACGGGGACACGGACAGCGTGATGGTGTCTGCGGGGTACGGGCCGGACGACCTGCCCGAGAATGACGTGTCGGACGAACAGCCGGGCGACGGGGAGTCCCCGGAGCTCGAGACCGAGCGGCTTCGGAACTTCGCGGCGGCCTCCCTGGCGGCCTTGGGGGCAAAATTTGAACGCGCTGCTTCTGAGGTACCAGGTTTCCTCCGATACGTGCACCTGGCGCTGGTCGAGGACACTCTGAAGAGGATGTACACCATAGAGAGGGGCAACGAGCCAGTGGCGGTGATCAGAGACCCCGAGGGCGCCTTCACTGAGGAGGGCTACCCCGTGTACGTGGCGCAAACTCCAGACTCCCGGAGCCTCCGGGACGTGACGAGGCCCTTCGTGAAGGACCGGCGGGTGAAGCTGGAATACGAGTACAGCAGCTCGGTGTACTGCCACGTGGCGAAGAAGAGCTACGTGTCTCTCACTCACAACCTTGACGGGAGGGGCCGCATGTCCTCCTCGACGGTCAAGATCAGAGGACTCTCCGCTGTAAAAAGCCTGCGCTCGCCCTGCGATTCCGCCGTCGCGGAGACTTTCGTGGCCTGCGTCATGAGGGGAGACTGCGTCAAGCTGGAGCCCCACGGACTCTCCTGCTTCTCCACCCTACCTTGGCATCGGCTATCGGAGGGGGACCTCGTGCTTTACCCGGAGAGCGAGCTCACGGTGGACGGCCGCGGGCGGTGGGAGCAGCTGGATCGAGCGCAAGCCCTCCTCGTAGGCCACAGGGTGCTGCGCGTCACGGAGCTGGAACTGGACGGTGGCTTTTCGGCCGTCTCCGTCACGTTGGCAAGGCCGGGTTCCGGCGTCGTCACGGCGAGAGCCCTGTACAAGGACGGAACGTACTGCATGAACCACCTGTTCTCGAGCAGACACGGAGTGCTCAGGGACCTGCTCGCGTACCGAGCCTCCGAGCTTATCGCGTCCAAGATGGGTGCGGGCTTCTTTCCCTGGAGCGCCCTCGTCAAATCGGCGAAAAACAAGCACTTCAGCCAACAGACGCTGGAACGTTTCAAAGCGAGCAAGTCCGGCGTGAAGACGACGTACGTGGAGATCGTCCGCACGTGGCTGCAGAGGATAACCGGGCTCTCTGTGAAACCCGTGGAGTGCGAGGAGTTCTACAAGTGCAGCCCCATCGAAGCCGCCTTCTACAGGTACCCGCTCAACCTGCAGGCCACCTCGGGGTGCACGACAGCGATGTTCGGAGGTTCCCTCGCCTGCCTCTCGGACAAACACGCCCGTGGCGGTGACAGCGAGGCCGGAGCCCGGAGCGCCTCGGCGGGCCGTTTGGTCCCTCACCCCTGTCAGCCTCAGAGCCAGTGCTTCGCCGACGCCAGGGTCTTGACGGCGCACAAGGCAGACCGTGAGCTCGTTGGCCGATCCGGGAAGCTGGTGGCCCACTGCATCGTGGACTACTGCCTTCCGCGACGCATGTACGGGAGCGGCGCGGACGAGCTCGAGATCCTGGCAGACTGCAGGAGGCACCTGATCCTGTCATTCTCCGCCGTCCGAGAGCGCCTGAGCAGAGCTACGGCCGCGTTCAACGCACTGATGAACGTCTGTCCGGAACACATGGAGCCGGCGTGCGGCCTCCGCGAGCTCGAGCGCCTGAGGGCTCTCCGTCGGGCCGCACCTCGCCTCACGGGGGACAAACTGGAAGCCTGTCGCAGGGTCCTGGAGGAAGATCTCGCGCTGGTGCCCCGCGAGGTGTACGCCGGCTTGATCGGAGAGCTCGGCCGCTCGCTGGCCTTGCTGACTCGCGAAGGCGTCGTGCGCATGGGAACCTCGGACGAAGGCGAGGGGCTCTCGGGCGAGCGCATAGCCCTCCGCCTGCCAACGTGCCTGTTGGTCGACGCGGGCCTCGCCGGCTCGGAGGGATCGCTGTCCATCTCGAAGAGCGAAGCCTCGGAGAGGGCCCTGGTGGACCTCGCGGGGCTTCTCTACCAGACGTTGCTTGCGCTGCACGTGAGATCGCCCGACGCGTTTTCCTCTGTCGTCGCCAGGGAGCCCGATTCGACGCTGCGCATCATGCCGTACACGACAGAAGACCCCGATGCCCTGAGAGCCTGGATAGAGGACTTCAAGAGCAAAAAGTGGCTCGTGCGTCCAGCGCCGCCAACGGGACAGAAAAGGACGGCGCGCGACAGGGCCTCTCTCGGAGGGACCGCGGGAGTCACGTATCACTGCGCCGGTTGCAAAGACTTTTTCAGAGACCTGTGCGCAAACAAGGTGTCGGGCCGGACGCTCCTGCGCAGTGTGTACGGAGACAACGGTAAGAGGAAGCTGGGGCGTTGCGTCAACGAAGCCTGGTGGCTCCGTTGAAAAAGGGGACGGCGCCCGAGCGGCAAACGGGTCGCGGTCCGGGGACGTGAACTGCGCAGACTAACTGAACCGAGGTGCGGAGGACCCCGAGCGAGCGAGCGACCAGGAGCGGACGAGATGGCCTTCAGTCAGAAGACCTACGTCTTTTGTCACGACGTGGCTAAGGACAGCGTGTCGAAACAGCCCCTCCTGTTCGCCGTCGACCTGCGGGATCTCATCTCGCCTTTCGAAGGATGCAGCCCCATGTTTGTGATCGAACAGATGAGCTTGCGGGCGTACAAGAGAGACACCTTCGAAAGGATACCGGCAAAGTTTGCGGTGCTCAACTACGCCAAGAGCAGGGTGGTCACCAACGACCCCTCGAGACTCTCGTCCGCGTGGGAAGTGGAGTTGAACGGAAAGGATGTCCGGATCAGGGCGGCGGGGACGGACACTGATCCTTTTCGCCGCACGCCGTCCACGCACGACGACGACAACAGACAGGCTCTCTTGAACGTTCTGGCCTTCATGATGTCGGGCGGGGTGCGAGCCTCGGATGGGGCGAGGCGCTCCCTTGACGCCATGAAAGGCTGTTTGTCCTCGGAACACTTCACCTACACCTGCGAGCTGTGCAAGGGACAATGTGAGGCGACGGTCATCGTGACCCAGCCCGGCTACCCGTCCCTGTCGTTGCCCTTGTGTGTCGACGGCTACGTGTGCGTGCCCGAGCGGTCGGGCTCGACGAGTCTGAAGTCTCAAACGTACAGGAGTGTGATTTCGCTCCTCAGGACTGCGTACGAAGACAACACGAGCCTCGTGGACCGAGCGATCCAGGCCGCGTTTGCGAACTCGGGGGTCGGGCGTTATTTGAAACGGGGCGACAGAGAAGTGGAACTGTTTCCCAACCCGCTGATAAACTTTGTCGTTTCCCTGTATGACACGTTGAGCGACCAGGCTGGCAATTTCGTGGCGGTCGACAAACACGAGCCCGGTCTGAAGGTGCTGGTCGAGAGCCCCGCGGAGAAGGTGGGACACGTGACGGGCTCCCTCACTCTCACACTGCTGTACGGTGAGAGCGTGCTGGACGTGTACAGCAACGTGAAGGCAAGGCACCGAGGCACCGACTGCCCACAGGACCTGCTGGACATGCACACGGCCGTGACTCGGCTCGGCTGCGATGCCTTGCTCAGACGATTCCCCTTGGACTTCTGCTCTAAGAAACGCCACCTCGCCACAGTGGATTGGTGCAATTTTGACAACGACTAAGTGTGTCCCGTGGTTTATTTGAGGGTTATGCTATATTGTGTGTTACCGGTTGCACTGTGATCTAAACGCCAAGGTGACAATAAAAATCAAAGACAGAAAGAATGTGTTTGGTCTCACGCACTCATTTATTTTGTGCACACAACCACATGGACAGAGAAAAGAAAACGAGACAAAAATAAAATAACGCAGCCTCTCGCGCTGGGCAGAGCTGACCCACGGAGGCATCTGAAGGTGAAGGTGACAGCACAATTGTCTAATATCATGTGCAGACATTCACTTGGAAAGAAAAATCAGCCTTTTCAGCCGGCTGAGCCCGTACACCAGGGCCTCCATGTCCATGTGATAAGCGAGGCACTTTTTGTCCCTCGGTCCGCACACCACGGTAAACCCACGGATGCTGAACACGACCTTGCACTTGTTGACGAGCAGTCCGTAGCCCCCGTTACGTTTGCTCAAGTACATGATCTCGAACAAATACCCGGGACCCCTTTCTTCCTTCACGTCCGTCAGAGCGATCATGGCGCTCGGCCTCCTCTGTCGCTGCAGAGCCGTAAGGGGATACGTCAGCTTTGGCACTTGGGCCAAGTTGGTGTACGTACCCCACCAAACCTTGCCCATGGGGCCTCGTATCAGCCTGTGCAGCCGCTCTGGTATCCTCGCGTCGGCGAAAAAGCTCCGTTGCGAGGACGTCACGTTGGAGGGCTTGCGAGCCACCGTTCGCTCGCATCCCAGTAGCAGCACGATGTCCCTCGGGTCGTCGTAGTAGCCCTTGAGCTCCTTGCACACGTAAAGTCCCCTTTCCATCGCGATCTCCGTCGTCAGCACTGCGTCCGAACTGCCCTGCATCGTCACGGAGCACAGCGCTCCGATCTTCGGCTCCAGGGGCTCCGAGACCACGACGGCACATCGCCCCTTCTCGCTCCTCAAGAACGTAGCTATGTCATTTCGAGACACGGAGCCCCACCAGCGATCGTCCAGCCAGTTCAGGAAACCCTTCCAAGAACGCATGACGCTCAACCAGTTCTGGACGAGCGTGTCGGAGTCAGAGTAGAGCTCTTCCATGTTCACTTCAACTGCTCTCCTCGAGAACATGCTGCGAGGTACGAGCAGCTGGGATCCATCCTCCCCGTTGATGATACACTCTTCTTCTTTATCCATTTCTACATCTTCATATTCTTCCTCTTCTTTTTCTTTCCTCCCTTCCCCTACTTTCTCTTCGTCCGCCTCTCCGGGTTTCTGAGACGTGGCGAACTTTGATTCCCGGAGCCCTCTCGCGATGCAGCGGAGCGGCTCTGAGACTGCCTGACGGCACTCGCCGACAAAGGTGTGGCGGCAGAACCCGTAGCAACCAGAGCCGCTTGGGTCCTTCACGCACACGATGGGTTCGTAGTGGCCCAACTGGTTCTGCACATATATCCCGGGCAGCTCGTTTGACCGAGGCCTGCCGTCCGGACTGTAGACTACCCACCCTCCGTGGTTGTGCGTGTACACGTTCACGTCCCAGCCGTTGGCCAGCGCTGCGATTTCCACCTCGGTGGCCCAGACACCCCGATCCTTCGGCCTCCTTTCGAGAATGTACTGCTCCACGCTCGAGTACTGCGAGCGCAGCAACTCTTTGTATTTTTCTTTATTCGAACTCATTTCCCTGACGCACCAGCTTCTAATCTTGTAGTGGTAGTCGTCCCTGCCGCAGATCAAGTAGCTGACGGCCCTGAAGAAACAGTTGCCGTCTCCCATCACCGGCACCGTCGCGCAGGGCCGTCCCAGAGGCACGGGTGAAAAATTCGGCCCGCGGCACAGAGCTCTCGGCTTCTCAGGAGCTGCCACAACGTACGCAGCCAGGTCGAGCAGCGTCGCTCCCCTCACCGGATTGAAGGTCATTTTGTTCCCCGGGGCAGATTCGATGTACATGACATCCGAGTCCGAGTCGCTCCCAGCGCTCCCTCCAGATACCGGGGTGCTGTCCATTCTAACGAAGAGTGTTTCGGTCTGGAAACTCGAGAGGAGCAAATGAGAAAAACGAAACAAAAAACAAAACAAAACAAAAAGAATACTACTTAGAAACTTTCCAAGCGACAGAGATACAAGGTACAACAGAGACAGTGCAACAGGTTTGCTCTCATCTGCAGAGCCTGTCAAGTGCCTGCCCCTGAAAGGGTGTGGGTGGGGGAAGAGGTTTCTTAGGAAAGGTGTGCCTGTTAAATATTTAAGCGGAGGGGCTGGCTTCTCTCCTCCTATCGTCTTGCAAACAGCCAGGAATTCAGAGACATGCAGTGTTAGGAGTAATTAGAAACAGAATAGTTAGAAACTCCATCTTTACTTTTATTACGTTCACTTTTACCTTTTACTACACAAATGGTTTAAACTTGATTCAGTATTATCATCTCAAAATTATATAACATCCTAAGACAGCACAGCAGAGTTATTGTTGTCACAGTTTCTCCTCATCCTCCTTTTTTTTTTACTTTTTGTGTGTCCTGGTGTTTGTGCTCTGGCAAATGTCTGTGAGAACATCAGAGAGATCTGGCACTTGAAGCTTTATGACCTTCGAGTGTCTAGCCTGCAACAGCATGTGGGTGGGTTTTTCACACCATAGACCCTTGGACCATCTTCTGAATATGTAAATGCTAGGTATATAAAACAAACCTTTTTATGAGTGTCTTTGTTCAGACTTTGAGATCCTGTTCATCTGTCTGTAACCCTGGGTATAAATCTGTGCTGTTTTGTGCGGGGTAAATCCTCTCTGTAGCTAAGTATTGTCTCTGAGTCTCATTCATTCATTTCTGTGTGCAGGAAACTGAAGGAAACGAACCAACCGAACATTTTTATTAAAACAGTCCTTTCTAGAAAATCCAATTTTCTCACAGGCAGCATGGACGTCGACTCGGATGAGGAAGTCAACGCAGGACGGCGGTTTGTCCCGAGACGCCGGACCATCGGGACCAATACTGGGACCTCGCCTGAAGGGCCGCAAGCCAGCGTGGAGGATTCCGAGTCAGATTCTGACAACGATCGGGCCATGATGGCTTACTTGAAAAAACGGATCAAAGAGTCTCGTCAGCCCGGGAGCGACAGCAGCGAGCTGGAGTCTGGCGGAGAAAGCGTGGAGTCCTACGACGACAAAGAAATTTTCCCGGCCCACCTTTGGGGTTTCGGGAACCATGAAATCGACTGCGAATGCTGCAACTGCGTCTTCTGGCGCGCAAAGTACCGTCGGAATTACTACCAGAGTAAGCATGGTAGGATCTATTACGATCGCACCACGCAGACGGGAGCTACGGAATCCACGAGCGCGCCAGCTCAACCCGAGAAATCGGAGCCGGCATGCGTGGATCGCGGCACAAGGCCCATAACCTCAAGATTCACCAGCAAGAAGATGCGACTTGCCCAAGCCAAGTCACATTTCAGGCGCACGGGAGACATATACGTCGACAGCACGTCTGACGAGGATGAGCCCAGAAAACCCTAGTTTTACAGTCACGGGCTGTGCACTCGTTTTACCGAACGATGTGAACCTGGTTTTGTTTGAATTGAATTCTACGTTCCTGTGTTCCATTACAAAATAAAGACTCCTTGACTGGGGTGTTGCTCCTTGACTGATTTTTTTTTGTCTCGACCCTATCTTTAACTCGATTGAATACTGAGGAGCAAGTTACACACACACATGCACAAAAGACAAGCACACAAAAACACATGCAACATAAAGGTGTGCACTGTTGGACAAGCATGGAGGCTTTTAGTCAGAGAGGCAAAGTATGTCCCTAGACCTTGAGAAAGCTCATGTGCCCCTTCCACCGTATTTTCTGTGTGCAGAAGAGATCTGCTCAAACAGACGTTGCATCCTACCTGCCATAACGGCCAGGCAGTGCGGAAAGTGTAAGAAGTAGAGACGAACCGAGGAGAGTGCACAGAAATGTTATTTTATTTCATTTTTTTTTCCATACATAACCGAGCAGAGGGCAATAAATCTACAAATTCGGTCGCCACTTCAACATTCCCGCCCGCTGTCGACTGTCGAGTCATGATCACTGTCTTCGCGGTAGCCCCTGCCGCCTTGTTTCACCTCCCTTCCCTGACCGTGCCTTGTCGAGGAGAACTCCTTCGCACTCGAGCGACATCCGTTGCGAACAGGCACTCTCCCTCGCTCCGTTCTCTCAAACCTCGATTCGTCCGCTTCACGCCATCCGCTTTCCACAGCTTCGCTCGGGTCAACCCTTTCGGCGTGACGACCGGGCCCTCTCGTCTGCACCCGGAGCTTGCCCGCTCGAGAAGTCTGCGCAAAGTCAGATTCCTCCGGAGGAGCTGACGGGGCGGGAGACTGGAACGGAGGCAACCAAGCATGGGGGATGTCTCTTAGGGGTTCGACCGCTCCGGCTCCAGCACCCCACGCTCGAAACCTGTTGTAAATGAAGCCCCCTCGATCGGACGATGCGAAGCTCACGCTGTAGCGAAACAGCAGGTACACGTAGTACCTGGACAACTTGCGATGGTCCACGGCGATGCATTTCGGGACCTTGGCGCCGGCGTGCCCGGCGCTCTCGCACTCCATCCGATGGAGCGAGATCAGGTCGTCCTGACACACGTGCAGCGCGTCAGACCTCGTCCACATGTCCCTCAGAAGCTCGAGGCTCTTTTGAAGCGTGGGTCTGTGCTTGCTGACCACTTCGCTCTGCAGCAGGCCAGTGGCGGGCGCCCCTGCCACTATCAGGCACTCGAAAAGGGCTACCGAGGCGTGGGGAGAAAACGCGATCTTCTGTCTCATTTCTGAGTTCATTTTATAAACTGACCGAGAGCCCCCTTCGGGCGCGCAAAGCATGGAGGACGGCGGACGGTGCACTCGTAGGCTTCTCGGACTGCTGGGAGAGCACCGCTTGTATCATGTTAAGACTCTTTGTTGCAGCGACGCTCCTGGAGCGCTGGAGTGGCTGGGAGCTAAAAGCGTCGATCGGTGCGAACCTCGCCGGGAAGGAGAAAACCTCGTCGCCTGGCTCACGAGACTGTGCGGGCTATGCGGCGTGGACGCGGACAAGGTAGAGATATGCAGCGTGGACGCGAAACCTCGCGTCCAAGAGACCACGGAGCGTTTGGTGGTGTGCGTAGAGAGGACCTGGCTCCTGGGTCGCGACGGGTCTCTGGTCCTGTTTTCGACCGTAGGGCGAAACGCCCCATCTCGGAAAAGCGACGAGGTGAGGTCCTTGTGCGCAGCCGCAAACGCGATCTTGGGCGGGGGAGGCTTCGAGTATGTCGCTTGCCGCGTTGCCCGGGGCTACGAGTGCTCAATAAGACCCAAGGAGCAGGGGAGCGCTCCCGTGCTGAGGAGCCTGAGACCAGAGAGGTACGACACCGTGCCTCCAACGACGCCGATTGTGACAGCTGACAGTTTCGGACGGCGTAGCGAGCCAGAAGCGCCCACCCGCTCATCCGAAAAATGGACGTTACGCGCCGTCCCGGAGACAGCGTCCGCGACGGCGGTCGACCTCGAGTCCCTGCTGCGCGACGGGAAGTCCGTGCTGGGCCGCGGCGGGTTCGGCGTCACGGTGCGCATCGAGGAGGGGCTGGTTGCCAAGGTCAACCTCTTCCCTGAGATGCTGAACTGGAGCCTGCCCGTGGTGGAGGACGAGTTCAAGCGCTATGCGCACGTCGCGACCCAGATGGAGGAGGTCCTGATCGGAGCCTCAATCAAGCACCCGAACGTGCTGCGGACATTCGGGGGCTTGTGGTGCGAGGCCCCCGGGTACCCTTTGGGTGGCAGGGTCGTATCCCTGATGGAGGAGGCAGCGTGCTCCCTGCACGAGTTTTCGGCGCACATGGGGGCCGAGACGAGGTACGTGCCCCTGGTCGAACTGGACGTTCTGCGCGCCCTGGACCACCTGCGGTCGAGAGCCATCCAGCACAGGGACATCACGCACAGAAACGTCCTGGTGTGTCGCGCCGAAAGCAGGAGGCCCCTGCCGCTGGTGTTCAAGATCAGCGACTTTGGCACCGCATGCAACTTCTCCACTCCCGATCAGCCCAGGGGCACCCGCGCGAACAGAGCTCCCGAGGTGCTGTGGTGCCTGGAGTCCGACACTCAGGCGGACGTGTTCAGCTGGTACTGCATGATCTGGGAGCTGTACAGCGGCGCGCCCCTGATCGGCCACAGGGCGTCCGGTCAGCGGGAAGGTTTTTGCAGCAGGACCTACGCGCGGAATTTGTCCGAGCTGCTAGGCACGTACGAGCCTGCCTCGGAAGCTGCCTTCGATTCGTATTACATGAAGAGCTTGAACGCCATGGAGCTGCGGCGGCAATTCGGCTCGAGGCCGCGGGCTGGAGACGTCGCGAAGAAGCTGGAAGCCGCGGCCGCGAGGGCGTCCGGTCGAGCGGGCCCGGATCCGGAGTTCGTCGCCATCGGGGTGGCGTGCGTCACGTTGTTCCCCCAGGAAAGGTGGTCGGCGTCTGAGCTGCTTGAACTCCCGAGGTATCGGGACCTGGACGCGGATACCGCCTCGGTTCCGGCGAGGGAGATCCCAACGAACATCGGCGCCGGCTGCTACAGAGTCACTGATGCGGTGGCTTGCGAGGACTGCGAACCCCCCGCCTTCCGGGTGCCAGACACCTCTTCTCTCGCTACCACGTTCCGATCCGAGAGCAAGATCTTCTACGGGGTCGACGTGATAAGACTGTCTCCGGGTTACATACAGCCTTACGTGTGGTACTCGAGAAAGGCCAGCGCTTCATCCCAGGTCGCCAAGGAAGACTCGGGCCGTGTCGGGCGGTCTCCGGAGAGACTCACCTTCGCGCGGATGCGGATCGGGTCTCCAGAGCCAGACCCGTGCTCCGCTTCGGCCGTCTCGCCCGCGGGAGGTCCCCGGGTCATCGTGAAAGGCAAAAGCGGATGCCGCGAGGGAGAGGTCGACACAAAGATGGCCATCCTCACCCAGGCATCTCCGGAGGACGCAGAGAGGTTCAGAGAGCACGTCGTCGAGCTCTCGATTGCTGTCACGGAGCAGCGACCGGACTTGTTCGCGGGCCCGATCCGAGGCCTGTGCAGGAGCTCGGAGAGCTGCGACGGCGTTGTGGTGTTCCAGTACGCTCCCATGTTCGCTGACTGCAAGAAAGCATCCGAGTGGACTCTCGAGAACGCGCCTTTCTCCGCTGACGCCTTCGCCGCTCAGGTGCTCCTGACACTTCACCAGGCCTTGGAGGCAGAGAAGCTCCCCACGCGTGCGTTAAATCTGGACGACTTGCTGATCTGCCGAGGCTGCGCGCTGATCGACCCGGTGGCTTACCTCGCCAAGCACTTTGGTTGCGGTGGTCCTTTTTTCGGGGCGCGAAACGAGGGCCTGCTCGCGCTCTGTATCGAGGTTTTGGGCAGATGCGGCTTTCGCGAGGCGGATTCGATAAGCCTCCTCTCCTCAAGGGACCCCGTCGGGATCCTCGGCGGGGCCCTGGGGATCCTGAGTGAGAGAGCGGGCCGGGGGAGAGCCGTCGTACCCAGCAGGCTCACCCTGGACAGCGCTTACTTCGCGTTCGAGGAGTACACGGCCGAGAGGTCCACGTGGCGGGCCGAGCCGAGCCTCACGGGGACAAAATACGAGTCAGGCCGCGGGCTCGGCCTGCTGGTGTTCGGCAACCCTCCGCCGCGAAGGGGAAAACAGACGTTGCCGGGGCCTCCATCTGATTCCAAGTCGCTTTCTTCCCTGATACGAAACCTGACGCTGAGACTGAAGGTCAGAGTGTTCGAGAGCCACAAGGTCGAAGTGGTCGCGTTCAACTGCACGAGAGCCCCACTGACCGTGGACCTCAGCAGGGCCGAGCTGCGCGACGTCGCGGGGGTCGACCTACTGAGTCCCGACAGAGTGCAGCTGTCCCGAGACGGCAGGTGCTACACTCACGACTGCAGACCCTCGGGTCGCCTTGGGTCTATTGAAATGGGCCCCCGTCGTAATGATCTCCAAACACGCAGCACGGAGCCCCGTGCCCGAACTCACCAAAGTGTATTACAGGATCGTCATCGCGCTCGTACGCCTGTGCGGTAACGGCGCCTCCGAGAGCTCGCTGGTCGACCTCTTTGCCAGACTTTCACCCCTCATCGTCTCCACTCACCTGCGGTGCTAGTGAGGAGCCCTTCGATCTGAGGCCCCCGCCAAGGTGCAGCGTACATGCTCATGTATGTGTGTCGATGAATGTCCCAGAGACACGGCTACGCTACACTGAGATCTGCTTCGGCTGGCTTTGTTTCTGTACTTTTACTTGACTTTTTCACGTTTGTTTGATTGTTTTCAGGTGTCCTTCGAGGGACCTACACATTGTTTTTTTTTTGTTGTATCGTCGAGTGAAAATAAAATGTATTGTGTTCAGGTGTCTGGTTCTCCTTTATTTTCAGAGGTGAGATAAACTGTGCGCTCGCTCCACCGGACTCGCCGGCGTGGTAAACTCATCGAGGGTTACGGTTTTCGACAGAATCCCCATTTCTCTGCCACCAGTTCTCATGAAACCCTCGCGTTCCTGTCGGTCAAAAACGGAGCAGACGGCCAGCGAGGAAGGATGACAGGTTCTTTGCATTCTCTCAATGCCACCTCTCACAACCTCATCTCCACTCGATCCATCTTTGGGGCATGGCCGATTGGTACAAACCCCTTACGGGGTACGGTAGTGTAACCGTCCGTCGGCTCCAGTGGTACTAGGGCCCGCCAGTTCTTATTAAAATCTCGCGTTCCCTTTCGGACTGCTGACAGATACTTTCGTGTATCCCGTCAGAATAAACAATGAGAGGTCTCCCATTCGGACCGTGGCTACTTCTGACTCTCACATGGACCTTGAGCGCAGCGGGTGAGTCCTCGGTAGGCTTGCTGATACCGTTCCTAGCACGAGTACGATCGATGACCCTGTGTTTTGAGAGGCAGGCCGTGACGATTCAGGTTACAAAGTCGAAGAAGGACTCGGTAGAGTTGCCGGCTAAATGTTTTTTCTGCTTTCTTTTTTGTGTCGCTGTCACGTTGTTACAGACACCAACATCACCTGTCTCATCATGGAAACCTGCATCTTACCCTGCAGTTTTCAGAGAGGAGACGATCCGATAGTGCACTGGATTAAGGATAACGAGGGCAACCCCTTTCTTTCATATTACAAAGCGAACCCTCAGTTCCGGAATGTCAAGGGCAGACGTTTCTTGTTCTCGGATCAGGTCTCTGAAGGTAATGCCTCACTACGGTTGTCCTGGGTGCAGCTTCACGATCAGGGAAGATACACCTGCTACGTTACAACCCGTAAGAATGAGCGATACACTTATGTCAACGTCAAGGTGCAAGGTAGGAGCGGTGAGTGACTTAGGTGACCGTTTAGCGAAAATGCGGCTTTAAATTCTAGTTTGTCTTGTAGCGGCTCCGGTCCTCGAAAGTTCGGAGGGGATCAGCCGGGAACGCGAACCGGTTCGGTCGACGGAGCCCACTACGGCCAGCAGGACTTTGAACGCCACGACCACCCCCCGGTGGTCCACGCAGCCGTTTCCCAACAAGGGTGGCTACCACGGTCCAACAACAGAGAACGTCGACGCGGACCGTGACCGCACAGCGGCAACTCGCGAACGAGACGATGGGGCGACGAAAGAGGCTGAAGGTGAGAGGGGCCGACGGTCACTGTCGAGAGGGAACGTTTGGCCCGCCAAGCAAACAGGTTGCGCTGAGCTCAGGTTTCGTTTCTTGCAGCGGCTCCGGTCCTCGAAGTCCGCATGGAGGAGGTGGACGACACTGTTGTCTGCTGCTCGAAAGGGATCTACCCGAAACCTGAGCTGACCTGGTCCACCGAGCCTCCGTCCGGTGGGGCTCTGAACGCCACGACCGTCGTCTGGCGGACCTCGCTGCTGCTCTACGACATCCGCAGCTCCCTGTTACTGTCGCACGAGGACGCTGTCATGGTTTACAGCTGCGTCGTAACCTCTGGCAAGCACAGCAAGAAAGCAACTTTGATGGTGGAAGGTGAGCGAAGCAAGTGGTTCCTTTGTTTAGTTTCTTTTTTTTTTTTT
>JALJSC010000049.1:0-107355 GCA_023969325.1 Oryzias curvinotus
GTGATTGTCCTGTAAGGATACAGCGGATGTTAATCAGGCTGCAAAAATATGACGTGCACATGATGTACACAAAAGGAAAGTACATGTACACAGCCGACACTTTATCAAGAGCAGTGGACAAAGACGAAAAAGAAGACAGCGGAAATGGTGCAGAAATACAAGCATATGTGGACATGATTCTGACATCTCTGCCGGTAACTGCTGACCGAACAGAACAGAGCCAAATGCAGATGAAATCATGAAAGAACTGAAAAGAACAATACTCAAAGGATGGGCTGGAAACAAAAAAGAATGCCCTATGAAAATCCAAGATTTCTGGAACTGCAGAGCAGAGCTCACAGTGGTGGATGACATAGTGTTAAAAGGAAGCAAGTTTGTCATTCCAACCTCCCTGCGCAAGCTGATGCTTCAAAAGATACACGAAGGTCACCTCGGAGAGGTCAAGTGTAAACGCAGAGCAAGGGATGTCATGTACTGGCCAAGAATCAACCAAGACATCAGCCAGACGACAGCGTCATGTGAACTTTGCCGCACTTATAGGCCGAAATAACAGGCGGAGCCACTGATGTCTCACCCAGTTCCACACAGACCTTATTATAAGGTTGGAACTGATTTGTTTGACTGTAATGGTAAAAGTTACTTGGTGGTAACAGACTACTTTTCAAATTATCCTGAAGTCGGAGCGCTGCAGTCAACATCAATTAAAGCAGTGATTAGTTTCCTGAAGTGTGTGTTTGCCAGACACGGTGTTCCTTGTGAACTGTTTTCAGACAATGGACCACAGTTTTCCAGCAGTGAGTTTGCTGACTTTGCTAAAGATTGGGGGTTTAGACATGCAACATCAAGTCCAAACTATCCAAAGTCCAATGGCTTAGCGGAAAGCTCAGTAAAGACAGTGAAGACTCTACTGAAAAAAAGCACACAACAGAGATGACTTTCAAAAAAGTCGTCTGATCTACCGGAGTACACCTCTACAAAATGGATTGTCACCAGCTCAGATGCTGATGGGAAGGCGCATTCGCTCCAACCTACCAGTACATGAAGACTTGTTGACCCCAAAGGCTGCACACAAAGTCAGGAAGGCAAAAGAAGAAATGAAGGTGAAGCAAAAGCGGCTGTATGATCGAAAGGCTACACATCTGCCTTTCCTAAAGCCAGGAGACACGGTTCGTCTTAGAGATGCTTCCACAGTAACCTGGAGACAACAAGGACGCGTGCAAGAGGAGTTAGCTCCACGGTCTTATAAGGTCCAGTTGGAGAGTGGACTGTCTCTGAGAAGAAACCGCGCGAATCTGCAGCTTCAGCCTGTGGTAGAAAACACTGCAGTAACAGATACAAGCTTGCCGGACTCTAATGCATCTTTACACCTAACAACAGAAGAGCAAGAACACCCACAAGAGAGTCTGACAGCAGGGTCTGCATCACCTACCAGGTCGAAACTTTCAGATTCACACAACTTTCCGGATGTGACAGGATCGCTAAGACCTAAGAGACATGTTCAGCCACCAAAGAGGCTTATTGAGACTTGCTGAAGGTTAAAAAAAAAAATAAATAAATAAATAAATAAATAAATAAATAAATAAATAATAATAATAATAATAATAATAATAATAATAATAATAGAGAGAATAAGAATGTTTGTATTTGAAAATGTTTTGTGAGAAACTGTTTACACATAATGTTGAGATGTTTATTATCTAGACTTGGTCTAAGGAGAAAAACTTTTTTTTTTTAAAAAGGAGGAAGATGTTGTGTATTGAAGTGAGTAATACTGAACTCCATTACCCAGCATGCATGCGTTACCCAGAATGCTTAGAGAATGATCACGTGCTAGTGCACGGAGCAGAGCGCTAGGAAGCGGTTGATAGCCATGCACTGTGTAGAGGAGTGACCAAGATGGCGCTTTGAGCAGTCGTATTTGGCCGAGCTCTGCAAACCTAACTGTTTTGTGGAATAATACACGGTGAGCAAAGACCCTTTCTTGATTTTTTAATTGTTTCCAAGTTTTTTTTTTACTTTTTGCAAAAGTTTTTTGAGCAATATGAGCAAAGCCGAGAAGAGAAAGACAGAACTGAAGAAATCGCTAGCTAGTGCTGGCTGTGTTAGCAAACCTGCTAACGTTAGCCATCCTGCAAAGCCATCTGTGTCGAGTAAGCCTGCTGATGCTAAAGTCAAATTAATTGACTCAATGCACGACTACATGGAGGCAGTTTCTGAACCATTCCTAATGGAAGAAGAAGACTTTCCTGCTCTTCCCTGCACACCCACTGCCTCCCCAGCTGGTAAGCTGAGAAAAGTCTCAGAAACGGAGACAGCGGCTGTTCATTCTCAACTCTCGTCACTCACACAACTGATTAACTCGAGGTCAGACACTCTGGAAAAGTTAATTAGTGGCAACACCAGAGAGATCTCTGAAATGAAAAAAGCTGTGCAGGAGAACTCCACGCAAAAGACTCTGTTGATGTTGTTTGCACTGAGATTAGTGACATGAAGAACAGAGTGGTCCACGCTGAGGCACAACTGGAGAAATATAAAACAATCGTGGAAACACAAGAAAAAAGGATCTCCCAGCTCGAAAGCTACTCCCGCCGCTGGAATCTGAAACTTCGCGGTTTGGCTGAGAAAGAAAATCAAAACGTGCGGCAAGAAGTGATCCAGATCTGTCAGTCTGTTCTACCGGAGGCGAAAGACAAATTCCCCGATGTTGTGGGTCTGGTACACAGACTCGGCCCCAAGAGACCGAACAACAACCAACCGAGAGGGATCATCATCCAGTTCACTGCGAGGATTCATCGTGATGCTGTCTGGCGTGCCGCAAAGAAGTCTGCCTTTCTGAAAGAACACAACCTGAGGATGACGGAGGATTTGTCTGCTGAAGACCACGAACGGAGAAACCAACTGTGGCCGGCCGTGGAGAAAGCCAGGAGGGAGAACAAGCTGGCGTTCTTTGTTGCAGGACGTGCCTGTGTTAATGGTAAAGAAATCCTGCCGCCTTAACGAAGGCTGCAGATGTGAAAGCTAAATGTGAACGTTCTTTTTTTTTTTTGCTATTTTCCATATTTGTCAAAAATGATACTGTTGCTTAAAACTTGATTTTATTTGAGCTCATAAGCTTATTTCATTCAAGCTGCAGCCATTTTTTTGTTTTGTAAGCAGTTTAATTCAGATTTTTGTTTTATCCAAGAGTCCCACTCAACTGAACAAGACAAATCCTTCTGGAGGTCACAGTGGGGAAGTGATGTGTGGATGTCACACGGTACAGAGCGAGCTGCTGGTGTCTGCATACTGAAAAACAGATTCAATGGAAAAGTTTTGATATCTGACAGCGATAAAGATGGCCATTATATTTTTATAATACTTGAAGTAGCCCATTCCGTCTTTATTCTAGTCAATGTGTATGGGTTTAACACCCGAACAGAAAATAATCTTCTCTTCAATAGACTAGAAACACGTTTATTGCACTGGCTGTCTAAATATCCAAAATCTTTTATAATATTTGGAGGGGATTTTAACACAGTTTTTGATAATTCTGTGGATAGATGGCCTCCCAGGAGTCCAGACTCTAACTCTCCCATAAACTTGTTTGCACAAAAATTAGATTTAATTGATTCTTGGAGAGACTCTCATCCAAATCAAAGAGCTTACACATGGTGTAACAAATCACAGACCAGACACTCACGCATTGATTTCTGGCTTACTTCTAAAGACTTAAAAAATGTTAAAACAGATATTCATGCTACACCGCTTTCAGACCATAAAACAATTCATCTAACTGTCCCTTTATCGAGCTTCTCTGGCACTAAAGCTTCATATTGGAAGTTAAACAGCACTATTCTTGAGCATCTGGAGGTGATTTCTGAAACTCATCGCTTAATAAAACTTTATTGGAATAAAGCACTAGCTGAACACTCATTCTGTAACAATTGGGAACTTTTAAAATACGAACTTGGTAAATTCTTTAGAAAATATAGCTCTTGACTTAACAAAAAAAAGAAGAGCTGATGAGACAGAGGTAATACAGAAGATTGCTCTTCTAACATCTAAACCAACAGAGGTCCTGGATGAAACAGATAAAACAGCTTTAATAGACTTACAACACAAGTTAGATGACATTTATAAACGCAGAGCAGAAGGAGCGTCTATCCGATCTATGAGAAGGTGGATTGAAGAAGGAGAGCAGAACTCTGCCTATTTTTTCAGGCTAGAGAAATACCAGTCCAATAGAAATTCTATTTCACAATTAAATATTAATGGAGTCATTTCTGGTGATAAAAGTACCATAGCAAAATATTGTTCTGATTTTTATAGTAAACTTTATTCTTCCAACTATTGCTCAACATCTGCCCTCACCTTTCTTAACACTGTCAATAATATTACTCCAGTGAGTGAAGCGGACAGAGTTTGTTGTGATGATGTCATTTCTTTAAATGAGGTCACAGATGCTATAAAATATTTGAAAATAAATAAATCTCCTGGAACAGACGGCCTTATTGCTGAGTTCTATAAACAGTTTTCTGAGAACTTAGCCCCATTTTTGCTAAAAGTTTTTGAAGAGAGCATTGACAGGGGTGCACTCCCTCCCACTTTATCTCAAGGACTGATTACCTTGATCCCTAAACCGAGGAAGGATCCTCTCTCCTTGGATAACTGGCGACCAATCACCTTATTGAATTGTGATTATAAGATATTGGCTTTGATTCTTGCAAACAGAATAAAGCCTGTCTTAGATACAATTATTGATGAAAATCAGTCTGGATTTCTGCAGAATCGTCATATCTCAAACAATATTAGATTAATTTTAGACATACTAGATTACTCAGAACTCGTGCAGGATGACAGTCTCATTCTTTTTCTTGACTTTTATAAAGCCTTTAATTCTTTAGAACACAATTTTATTATTGCTGCTTTAAATAAATTTGGTTTTGGTCAATTCTTCTGCAATGCTGTTCAAACTTTATATGTCAATAGTAATAGTTCTATTAAACTCGCCAGCGGAACTTCTCCTAGATTCTTCTTGAAACGTGGGGTAAGGCAGGGATGCCCCTTGTCGGTGTATCTGTTTCTTCTTTCTGTTCAATTCCTCAACCTACAGATCAAACTCAGCCCATTGAAAGGTTTAATTGTGGCTGAGAGGGAAATATTCATAAGTCAACTAGCAGATGACACTGCTCTCTTTCTCCGAGACGCTTCACAAGTAGCTGTGGCGAATGATATTATTCAATCCTTTTCTAAAGCTTCAGGACTCACCCTTAATTTAAATAAATGTGAAATTCTGCCTGTTAAAAACTGTTTGCTAACATCCATCCAAGGTATTCCTGTAAAAACATCTGTAACATACCTTGGTATTCAAATTACCAAAGATATGCAATCCAGATGTTCTACAAATTTCTCTCCTTTAATAGATAAAACCAAAAAAACCCTAAACCAGTGGCTGCAAAGAGATCTGTCTTTGAAAGGTAGAGTTCTGCTTACAAAAGCAGAGGGGATTTCTCGTTTAACTTATGCGGCTCAATCTCTACAGGTTAATAACACAATCTGTAATGCTATTAATAAAATATTATATAATTTTCTATGGAGAAATAAAACTCACTATATCAGAAAATCAGTTATTTTAAATACCTCTGATAAAGGCGGTTTAAATTGTATTGATTTCACTGCGCTTGATAATACTCTTAAAGTAATCTGGATTAAGAAATATTTCAACAACCACACATCTATCTGGTATTTTATTCCACATTTTGTATTCTCAAAGTTAGGAGGCCTTAACTTTCTGCTATGCTGTAACTACAGTATTCCAAAAATCCCTTTGAAACTGTCACATTTTCATCAACAGGTTCTCTTAGCCTGGGCGCTGATCTACAAACACAACTTTTCTCCACAGAGTTGTATTATTTGGAACAACTGTAATATTGTCTACAAGAAGAAAACTCTGTTTTTAAATAACTGGTTCACTAATGGTATAATTTTCCTCAATCAATTATTCAAAGAACCAGGATTATTATATAACTACTCAGAATTCACAATGCAGTATAAAATACCAATAACTCCCAAAGAATTTGCAGTAGAGTTTGATGCCGTACCGTCTGGGCTTTGCATGTTATTCAGGGGTTTCTACAGCGCTCATCCTTTGACTTTTCATCCTCCTGATGTGCTCAAATCTACTCTAGGTAGTTTCTGCTTCACTTCTGCTAAACAGTTGAACTCAAAAATCAGAGCTTTGTTCCAAGATCATTTAGTCTCTGTTCCATCAGCTAATTTTTATTGGGCTAATTTCACTTCAAACATTGAATGGAAAAAAGTCTGGTCTTTACCACAAAAATACTTCTTAACAAATAAAGTCAAAGAAATCTCTTTTAAACCTTTACACAGATTTTATCCAGCAAAACATTATTTAACTAAATTTAAGGCTGACATAAACAGCAGCTGTACTTTCTGCCAGAAATAGCCTGAAACCTGCTCTCATTTATTCTGGTCTTGTGAATTCACATACAAATTTTGGAAAAACTTTAACAAATTTATCACCGACTCTATTTTTGCTGATATAAAACTTTATTATAAAAACGTACTTTTTGGTTTTCATAGCTTTGATGTCAAAGATCGTGATGCTTTCTTTTGTATAAACTTGTTATTATTTATGGCTAAATTTCATATTCACAAAAGCAAATTTTCCAATAAAAAACCTGACTTTTTTGTGTTCAAACTTGAACTGCAGCAATATTTAAACCTAATTTCAGCTTCAAAAAATACAAAAGCTCTAAAAACAACTGTTATTTGTAAATCTCTTGGACTGCTGACATAAATTTACTCTCGCATTTTCTCTTTTTATTTTTTGTTTTATTTTATTTCTTATTCCCTTTTGTGATTGTTATTAATAATTAGAATTTTCTTAAGAATGTATCACGTTTATTCTGTATTCAGAATTCTACTGTACATTATATGTGCATAATTGTTGCATTTGTTTGTTTTGTACGTTGCATTTGTTTAATAAAAAATAAATAAATAAATAAAAAGCCATGCACTAGTACGTTGAAAGAGACTGTTAAATAAAAAGACAGAAACCCAGCAACTGACTTTGCTTACTTTAAGATAAGCAAGACAACACATCAAGAACATGGGAAAAAAAACCCACAGAAGCTTTCATCTGTGGGTGTTGACTTGGTCTTTTTTCTTATTTAATTATGTTTATTTATTACGCCTTAGCAGCTGCAGCTAACCGCTAGCTGAACCGGCTACAGCAGTGGTCCCCAACCACCGGGCCTACCGGGCCGCGGGACACTTGGCACCGGGCCGCGGGAAGTTTTGGCACCGGGACGCACAGAAAGAAAAAATAATTTCCATTTTATTGTTTTTTTTTTTCTCGACAAAAACGTTTTATTTTGAAAAGTGACCGGATTCTCTCTGTTACATCTGTCACGCTTTAAGGCCCGTACACACCGGGACGAATATTCGCCTGGCATTATTCGCCAGCGTTTTTCGCCACGTCTCTTGTGTTCACACCCAGGCGATTTTCGCTGACGATGAGCCGAGCCAACATGCAATTTCATTCCCTGACATTAGATGGCGCTGTACACAAGGTAGTCGCTTGTCACTCAGAAGAAGAGAGCCACTATTTACGCGCTTGTCAGAAGAACATGGTGAGTTTTATCGACTGGTACAAGAGCTGAAAATGTATCATGAGCGTTTTCGGGGATATTTTAGAATGTCCGTCATTATTTCTTTGCGGCAGTGTAGCCGCTACTTGGCGTCTATCTTCTTTGCTGGTATGTGTGCTCAGAAAGGCAGTGTTGTGTTTGAGCGCCCCCAAGTTGTGTTTTACTGTAACTTCAGAAGCTCCAGACACGTGAGCAAAAGCGCCATTCTCATTGGTTGAATGGATTTCGACGCGAGGCGTCAAAAAAAAAAAAAACGAACCGTAACGCACGTGAAAGTCGCGACACCAAACATCAGGTGATAAACCCCACTAAAATTAAACCCAAACAACCAAAATGAGCAACAAACAAACTTCTTTAGAAAGTTGCTTTAACAAGGGGAAAATTATTATTATTGCTATTATTATTATTACTAAAGAGGAAATACCACCCCGGTCCGCGGTAAACGTGTCTTGCGTTGTACCCCCCCCCCCCCCCCGGTCCGCGGCAAACGTGTCTTGCGTGGTACCGGTCCACGGTGACAAAAAGGTTGGGGACCACTGGGCTACAGCACCGCATAAGGAGGCGTACCGAACCGCGCTAGCTACGGCTAAGGCGTTACGGTTCGCGCCGACGTGAACACTGACCATCACCGGGACATTCATGCACATTCACACACCGCTACGTGTCTTGTCCAAGGACACAACGACGAGACAGCTTGTTGCTGGGGGGAGCGACCCTTCCCTTCGGCCATCCATTGAGGACGACCTGCTCTACCACCGGACTGCCGCCCCGATGTCAATTACGAACAGCGTTAACTTAACCCACACAAAGAAAAGAAAACCCCGATTATCACGCGTTGTCCAGTTTTTATCTATTTTGTGACAAAAAGTTCTTTAGTATAAATCAGAACTTACCCGAGTGAACGTCTGTGATGAACCAGGGTAAAGAGCAAATAATAAAAAAAGTCGTCGACATTTTTCTTAAAAAAAAAAAAAAAAAAAACAATGATAACTACATAAATAAAGTTATCTTCTACAAAAAAAAAGTTGTATCGCTCCTCACGACTCTCCGCAACAACTAGTGTTGGGACGAGCGACACTGTTGCATCAGCACAGTGCCGGGAGCTCAAGAGTGAAACCTCGTGTCGGTGCGTGTTTTGATTTAAGAAAGAATCACGTGACCAATACAGGAACTGTATCGTTTGGATGCGCCGCGCCAAAGTGTGTTTATCAGGAAACAAACTGTATCAACATGTCGCGGGTTTGTCGGATGGAGTTTTGCTTGATCATAGATCGTCCTAGGAAGTGTTCCCCGGTGTGGAATAATTTTGATCTTGTGACACCAAACAAGGTAAATCTTTTTCTCCTTTACTATTTTTTAAGGTGGCGCATTGCAACTCACTTTATCAGTTTATCAAGTGAATGACCTGTGATACATATGATAGTCAGTTAAAGAGCCTTACAGTTGCTTTATTCATGTTATCATGTAATCATGACATCCTGATCTCGTCATCATGAGATAGGCTGTCTATTTTTTAATTATTAAGAGAATGCAATGTTCTGGTAAGAGGTTTGAATTGTTTTCAGATAAATTAACTTTTTATGTTATTGTAGGTGAAGTGTCGGCTCTGCTCCACAGAGCTATCTTATATCAATAAGAGCACTTCATCAATGCTGAGGCATTAGAGCTCGGCATGGCAATGAAGAATTGGCAGATACTCGTGAGAGTACCCCAGGTATGTTGAAATTCTCTCTAAAAATTGTGCAAAAAAAAACATGCATGCATGCAAACAGACAGGCTCCAGGCCTGGTATTGAACCTCCAACCCTCTTGCTGTGGGGCGACAGTGCTAACTGTAACCCTGACATGCTATGCAGCTTCGCCCCATCCACAGCTGACATGAAGGTCTCGCGAGAGTTTGCGCGACTCTCGCACTAGGCTTTATAAAGGGGCATGCGCAATCAGTTTTGTTGACGGAAGTCAGACGAAGGGGGCTGTCACTGCATGCATGAGACGCAGGCGGGTGATGAGAAGCGCGAACGAGTAACGTGGGAACTGTTGAGTGTTTTATATATATTGGGGTGTCATTCTTATTAAACACTCTCGGTTGTGTGTCCAGGCGGATCAGCTGATGCTGGCGTTAGCTGAGCTCGTCCTGTTTAACGGTTATGTGTGTTTTGTTGTTTTGTGTACACGGTGGTTTTGAAATGTTGACGTGTTGTCACTAATGTTTGGGATGTGATTCACCCTTTATTGGCTTGTATTCACTGAATTTATTAATTATGTATGATTTGGAGTACTCCTTTTGAACTTTAGTTCTTTATTTGCTGGAATTTGTGTTGTACTTTAATGTCCTCTATCATTACAAAACAGTTAGTCATTGCTGGTTCTGTGCAGGCCAGGTTCCACAGAGGATGGAGACTTTTCGGCCTTGAATTCAAACCTTTCCAAGCTGGCAACACTGGACTGGGCGGTAGGAAGCATCTTCTACACCTACACCCCCATATGTGGATCTAATGGATTTATGTGATGAACTTAGCTTACACTGAACTTCTTGGACTGGATTCATGAACATTATTGGAGGATGGACAGCATATGCACTGCATTGAACTGATTTATGTTTTTTTCCCTTGTTTATTTTCTGTTGTAAATCATATATGAATATATACGCACTTTCTGCATCTCAGTGTGATCATTGCTTGTGATCATTAGCACTTCCTCTGAGACGAACTTTGGCCGTTATAACTAGCTTCAACTAGAGTCTTGTGGATTCTAGTTAACTGGCTACATAACCACTACAGCACCACTATTTGATATTGTTTGTAAAAATTACTGTCCTTATAAAGCTTTTGACAAAATAGTTCCTTTTGGCTTGCAGTTCCTAACAAGCAAGCAGTGGATGAGGCAGTGGTCAATATGATCATCAAAGACTGTCAGCCACTCAGCTTTGTTGAAAATGAGGGATTCAGGGAGCTCCTGAAGCTTATTGTACCCTTTTTTAATTTTCATTATATATTTGTACTAACTATATAACTATATTTTAATAAAAATTCATGAACTAATCACTTTTTTGTCTTTTATGTCATATGATTTAACAGTTAACTTGACAAATGTGCACATAAGTTTAAAAAAATGTAACAGAATTTTCACTCTAATTTGCTATATTTTACATACCAACTCAGTTTTAGCATTAACACGAAGAAGAAATTTAGTTACCTGCAATGATTTTATAACTACTGCAGGGGTCACTATTGGGTGACCAACACAGTATCAATACAGTGCCGATGTGGGTACCGAATGTTCTCGGGTTGCCGGATGTTCTCGGGGTCCTTCGGGGTCCTTCCAATGAGTTATATCACTAGAGGAGACATCACGTGGTTCCTCATTGGAGGAGAGCACCGCCATCTTGGTGAGGTCAAGTTTTGAAGACCAAACCACTTTTTATAACATTTAATAAAGAGCTCTGTTTTTACTTTCAATCACTTCATTATATGAAAAAGAAGAATGGTTTGAAATTGCTTAGTTTTGTTCAGAAATACAAACTTCACGAGTACCCCTAACTTAACTAGTATTAGACTATTTAGATTTTTTCTATGTTCCTTTATTTTATTTTACTTATATTTTAATTTATTTGTGTGTTATGTTCATTGTTTCTCTTTTACCCTCTATTCTTTATTTTCTATCTTAATATGTTATGTTTGGCAATGGTGACTGATCTTCGAGGCAATATTGATTATATTGTTATTGTTCGTTGTTAAAGTTAATATTGTTAATGTATGATACCGCAATTGTCAATAAAGTTTTAAAAAAAACTTAGCGACGTTAACTCATTGGTTGTGGCAACTTACAGCCAATCAAATAGTGTGACGTCATCATTGGTCGAAGGACCCCGAAGGACCCCGAGAACATACGGCAACCCGAGAACATCTGGTACCCACACCCACACAGTTTGTTTAGTGTGTCAATACACTCCTTGAGGTATCATCGTCCCATCACTAGCAACAACTACCTTCTCCAATGCTACCGATGTTCTATGTCTTCGCTCCTCCTTCAGTCTTCCTTCAGTCACCTTTTTCCACCAATAGCTGAACTCGATTAGTGACTCCTCCTCCGTCCCATTGGGTTGAATCAAGAAGGCGCGTTTATGGGCAACTCGATATGGGCGGGTCCGCTCTGTCGCTCCGGAACACTATCCTTTTTTTTTTTTTTTAACTTTATTAACATATATTGCACATACAAAATATTAAAAACAAAACTCCACACTGTGTGCAAAATACAATCTTCACGTTTGCCAGGGGAATGAACAAAAAACAAAAACCATAATAATAACTATGTAAAACAGGTTATGCAAAAATAAAACAAAAAAAATAAAGGCAAAGGAATCTGTTAAATTTTCAGGAGAGACCATGTTTCAACAGTTCTGACAGCTTTTTTGTTTGTGGAGGATTTTATACTGTTCACATACAACACCATTTCTTTCTGAAAAACATAAAACACTGGTTTTTTATTGGAATATTTACACTTGTGTATGAAGTGTTTAGCCATAATTATGAGTAAATTAACTACATATATTTTATCTGCATTAAGTTTCTCTTGTGTAAAATAACCAAAAATAATATGCTCATAAAATAATCTATAATCTTCTCATAGATGAGTTCTTTTAAAATGCATCAAATCTTTCCAAAATAGTTGAGTGAAGGAGCAAAACCAAAAAAGATGAGGCACAGTTTCTGGTGAGGAATGACAAAATGAACAGTTTATGTCCAGATCTTTTTTAAACTTGGTAAAGAAATGTTTCACTGGATAAAATTTGTGAAGAATTTTGAAAGAAATTTCTCTGATTTTATTGGTGATGAAATACTTTTGGGGCAGGGACCAAACCTTTTCCCACTGAATTCTACATCCAAAGCTGTTCCAGTATGAGATAACATACGGTTTTGTGGTAGTCTCATTCTGAAACAAAGAACGAATACTGTGATTATTCCTGCTAGTTGAAAAACAAATCTTTCCACACCACAAATCTGTTAATTTGGGAGGAAAACATGGAGTATTTGAAGGAGAACTGCTACACAGAAATCTAACACCACCTGGGATGGCCCCAGTAACCAATGCAAACTCTGCAGGTGAGACATGCAGACTATAGGTGGACAGAAACTCAACGGATGACATCAGGTTACCATGTGGATTAATCAGCTGTGTCACAAGAGAAATGTTCTTTTCGAACCAATTTTCAAGAAAAATACTCTTGTTCTTGTGTAGAATATCTGCGTTATTCCAAATATAGTAGCAATGAGGAGAAAAATTATGCTTGTAGATCAAAGTCCATGTTAATAAAACCTGCTTATGAACCAGAACACAATCCTGTGTGTTGTTTTGCAGGTGCTGTGAGCGTGCGCTTCCGCTCCTTTACGTTTATCATTTATCCCTGCGTGAGGACTTACAGGTTAACTTTGAGGGATGTGCTGACTTTTTTTTTTTTTTTTTTTTTTACTGTTTTTGACTTTCTATATTGTTTAAGTTTGCTTAGCACTTACTAGAACTGTTTTACCATCTATTTTCTTTTCTTTTGGTTTTATTGTGGGATTTTTGAGTGCTGTTTTTACCACTTTTACCAGCCCCAGCCTCAGCCTGCTGACAGCCAGTCCCAGCAATGTAGTCACAATGACTTATGGTTGTGGTTGTTCAGTCCGATGTGAAGGCTCCCCCATACTTTAGAGGTGATCGATCTGATGCGTTCTCGATCCAGGAATGGGAGGATATGATGAAATGTTACTTGTCCAGGGTGAACTGTGTGACCCTTGCAGAAATGTTGTCATGTCCCGGCTGGCTGGTAAAGCCAGGGATGTAGTTAAAGTGCCATTTCCGTCTTGGCTGAATGAGTCCCACTGAAATGTTTATAGCCGTCTTTGATATTCTTAAACACAATTTCAGTGAACTGACATTTTCTGCTCTTCCAATGAGAGACTTTTATAACACTTTGCCGCAGGTTGATGAGGACGCTATGGATTACTGGATTCTTCTAACCAAGTCTATTGATGCTGTAGATGAGTGTCTCCAGAGGTGAGGGAAGCGGGTGGAAGACCCAGGAGCAGAGGTGGTTACAATCTTCATTAATCATTGTCCCGATCCCGCTCTTGCACTGTTGTTCCACGTAAAGTCTCCCGAGGAATGGACAGCAGCTGAGGTGCAGACGCGCCTGGATGGGCATGTCAGGAAGATTAGGGGGACACGGGTTCACACACAACAGGTTGGGGGTGTCCATGCTCACACTCAATGCCAGACCCACTGTCAGTCCAGTTAATATTTCATCACCCACCCAGTAGTTTTGGTAGAACCAAGCTCAGGGTATTCATCCCCTGTGTGTCATCTGCAATCCTCCCCTGCTCACTCTTTGCCTCCTTCACATCTGACATCTGCCCCATCTCCACCTGAAGTTGGCCTTCCTTCTCAACAGATGGTGGATATGTTTGATAAAGTCCTCTCCTGATGTTCTGCCTCTCTTGCAACTAGCCAACGTGGGCGACGTCAGCCTGGAGAGATTTCAGCCAACCCAATGCAGGGTTTGTGGTTCAGATGAACACTCGACCCATTCTCACTGCAGGTTGTTCAGACTGTGTGTCAACTGCCACTGCTCTGGCCACATGAAGCGTGATTGTCCGAGAACTGTCTCACCTGTATCAATGCCAGTAGCTTCCACCTCCAGCCCCGCTTTAAACTAGGATGTCCATGTGATGAGAGGGTCAGCATCCAGATCCTTGATCTGTGTACGTTGACACTTGTAAAAGTTTTTCTGGAAAAAAAAAAGTGGTTTATGTTGGAATTAAGAGAGTCGAGAGTGCTAGTGAACTTTTTTTTGCCACAGTGTCTGTTGGTGGCCAGTCTGCTTTGAGGGGGATGCTTGATTCGGGGAGCATGTCATGCACACTGAGTGAGTTAGCAGAGCTCAAGCTGAAGGATGCTGGTGTTGTTTTGAATCCCAAGGCCATTCCTGAAAATGTGGTGCTTGTCGGTTGTGGAGAGCTCGTCACTCAACCAAAATGTATTTATGATTTGGACATTGAGATTTTATGGACTCAGATTTAATGTGCCCACACTCGTGGTGCCTGGACAGAGAGATGACTTGATCATTGGGAGCAACGTGCTTCGGCCCATCATTCAGAAAATGATGTCTGATCCAACATATTGGGTGATCGTGACTTCCACTAATGAAAACCCAGAATGTGAACAGTTTCTCCAGTTACTAAGTTGCATTTCTAGGTGGTCAGGTCTTCAATTAACTGATAAAATTGGGATGATGAGGTTGAGACAGGCGGTGACTTTGTTGCCTCATCAAGAATATGTATTGTGGGGGAAGTTACCCCCCTCTACTTCTGTGTCGCCTGGCAGCACTGGGATTGTGGAGCCTTCATCTGCCTGCTCCACTCCAAAAAACATCCTGGTAGGTCGTGGCATAACACCCATGAGGGGCGATCGCTGGGTTCCACTCAAGGTGCTCAATCCCACACAAGTAACGGTGACGTTGTGACGTTTTACAACATTCCCCTGCATGAGTCTGACAGACACTACACGGCTTTCACAACACCTTTGGGCCTTTATGAGTACAACCGCCTCCCAACGGGTCTTTGTAACAGTCCAGCTTCCTTTATGAAGATGACGCTCAGCATTTTTGGTGACTTGAACTTCTCCAGTCTTCTCTGTTATTTTGATGATCTTCTGGTGTTTGCACCTTCAGAGGTTGAGGCATTGCAGAGACTAGAGATTGTTTTTCATCGTCTGAGAGCCAATAACCTAAAGCTCGCACAGAAGAAATGTCACTTTCTTCGAAGATCTGTTAGGTTCTTAGGACATATGATTGAGGATTCTGGGGTTTCTGTTGATCAGGATAAAGTGCAGGTTATATCCAGTTTCCAGAAGCACACCATCTCAGCAGAAAGTGAGGTCCTTCCTTGGTATGATTTTATTCCACCAACACTTTATTCCAGAGTGCTTGCGCATTGCTAAGCCACTCTTTGCTCTTACTGCAGGCCAGAAGAGAAGAGTTAGGGGTAATGCAGGTGGGAGGGCTGGGACCCACAGAGTATTGACCCCTCAGGATTGGACTCCAGCACGTGAGAGTGCATTTGAGAACCTGAAAGCCGCACTACTCAATTGTTTGATGCTAGCCCATCCGGCTTTTGAGAGGCCCTTCATTCTCTTCATTCAGATGCTTCTTTGGATGGTTTGGGTGCTGTCTTGTCGCAAGTTCCTATCGGTGAGGACAAGGGAAGACCTGTGGCTTTTGCGAGCAAAACTCTCAGTTGCAGTCAGCCAAAGTATCCTGCTCACAGGCTCGAGTTTTTGGCTCTAAAATGGGCTGTATGTGATAAATTCAGTCATTGGCTTAAAGGTCAAAAGTTTACTGTTAGGACTGACAACAACCCCCTCACATACATCCTGACTAAACCAAGGCTTGACGCCTGTGAGCAGCGCTGGGTCTTCAAGCTTGCGCCATACTGCTTTGAGATCACGTACGTCCCTGGTAGGCTGAATGTCGTGGCCGACGCCCTGAGGAGGAGCCCGCTGACGATGAGCCGAGCCAACATGCAATTTCATTCCCTGACATTAGATGGCGCTTAATGTAAAACAGAAATACTCCTGTACACAAGGTGGTTTTCACTCAGAAGAAGAGAGCCAGTATTTACGCGCTTGTCAGAATTATACAAAGAAAACGTGAATATTTGCAGCACCAGTAGCTCCAGCTCCAGTTCCAATGATGAAGAAATTATTGTTCTGTTGAATGATGAAAGACGCCGGAAAAGACGCAGATTTTGGGTACATCCCATAGTTACGAGAAGAGAAGAACATGGTGAGTTTTATCGACTGGTACAAGAGCTGAAAATGTTTAATGAGCGTTTTCGGGGATATCTTAGAATGTCCGTCATTATTTCTTTGCGGCAGTGTAGCCGCTACTTGGTGTCTATCTTCTTTGCTGGTATGTGTGCTCAGAAAGACAGTTTTGTTTTTGAGCGCCCCCAAGTTGTGTTTTACTGTAACTTCAGAAGCTCTAGACACGTGTGCAAAAGCGCCATTCTCATTGGTCGAATAGATTTCGACGCGAGGCGTCAAAAAAAAAAAAACGAACCCGAGGCGTTTTTTTTTTTTGACGCTTTGACGCGTGGCGTTTTTTCGCGTCGGTGTGCACACTCTCATTGGTGCCCTTTGTTTAGTCACGAGGCGAATTTCGCCGGCGAAAATCGTCCCGGTGTGTCCGGGCCTTAAAGCTCCAATGACCGATCACAATATCATTGAAATAACATTAAATTCAAATAATAAGGGCTGGAAGTTCTATGCTAAATTGCTCAATAGCAAATAATAGTGTTCTACAATAAAAAAAAAAAATGATTTCAGAAAATGATAAACATTGAGAGTTTTGCAATAGGTGGGAATAAATCAAATACAAAATTAGAGAAATTTTTATTAAAACTAGTGAAAAAATTAAGCAAAGAAAAAACAAGAGGAAAATATTTTTTTATGAAAATAGTCAATGCTGCAATACATCTGATATCTGAAGATCAAGAAGAACTTTAGTTGTTACAGTCTAAATTAGATGATCTCTTTATGAAAAAAGCTTTCATAAGATCAATAAATGTATGGAAGGAGAGAAAAATACAACCTACTTTAATAAACCAGAGAAAAAACGACAAGACAAAGAAATTACAAGTGTGTTTATTTAAGAAAGAGAGTGTAAAGCTATAGCAAAATGATTGAAAGGGAAGTTTATACATTTTATAGTAATCTGTAAACATCAGATTATTCCCCTTGTGATTCTATTTTCTTTCTAAACCAAATTTTAGATCCTAGAATTCTGTGATTCAGACATGGAAGAACTGGATGATGTAGTCATCAAGGTTGGTTCTATTGTAGTAGTTTTAGGGGATGTCATCTGGACTTGGTTTTAAGTTAGAATTGACAAAGCCTCTTGGATAAGAGGCGAAACGTCTTCTAACTTAAAACCAAGTCCAGATGACAACCCCTAAACCTACCACAGTAGATGATGTAGTGTTTCTGAGAATCCCATTTCAAGGGTTTTATTGTAGTACCAAACTAAAAAACTAATCATTTAATCCAGCAGAATCTGGTTTTGTCTCCATAGAGACAAAATAACAAATTCTAGTATGTAAAAGTAAAAAACCCAAAATACATTTTTTTTAAATATTTATAAAAATAAAGTTTATGAAGAGAAATCATCTTTCTCCGTCATCTTTGGTAGTGATTCATTTTTACAGTGATTACACTCATAAAAATGCTGGTAAAATAAATAAAATATTCTATTTTACTGAACACATAGTCTTCATTTTGTAACTCAGGCTCATTTTCTACATGTTGGCCTAAGTCTAAATCAATACATCATCTTTGAAACTGGATCTACTCTAAAGTATTAAAGAAAATTTGGCTAAGCAGTTCTTTTCTATTAAATCCTTCCTAAAGTTTCACAGTTAGTGATCAACCTCACATCATTTTTCTTTAGCTGCTGAAAAACAAAGAGGAAGACACAAACACCACTGATGGTCATAATACTGCATAAAAATACAAATGAATTTAAAAAACAGCAGCAAAAATATAAAAATAACTTTAGTTGAGAGTAAAACTCTTCATTATTATTCCAGAGATTTAGAGAAACTATTCCTGGAGGTATCAGTTGTTAAGATGGCTCAGAGGTGGAGACGGTTCCACCAGGAGAACCTGAGGAGTCTTCAGGTCTCTCTGCTTCTGGTAGATCATTCTCAGCTGATCCAGAATCTGCAGAAAGAACAGAAAGACTCAGACTGACAGAAACCAGGAAAAGACTCTCTGGTTTCCTGATCCTCACCAGTTTCATGGTTATCCTCTTCAGGTGGATCTGTGTTCTGATCCTCAGCTTCTTTGTTGGTTTCAGGGTCTTTCAGAGTAAAGAAATAGATAAATAACTGTTTGTTTTCCAGGATGATTCACTTTATTATTACAAAGAATTCCTGATCAATTTCAGTTCTAGTGAGTTAAAGAAGCCCAAAAAGGAGCAAAGTGATCAGATCTGATCTCTAATCTCTCCTGATCAGCTGCTTCTGGACTTTGAAAACAAACTAAACTGGATCTTTTCCAGACCATAGGGGCGTGGCTTCTGGGACGACACTTCCATGTTATCCAGACTGAACCAAATACTGATGGAGGAGCCGTGTGGCTGATGTTAGCTCACCTGGATCAGGGTTGGAGTCTGAGGATGGAGCAGGACTCTCAGCTGGTTCCTGTGTGTTTGAAATGTTTGACTCTGTAATAAAAATATAAATAGGAATTTTGAATGAAAAATATGATAAAGTTGCATCAGTTTCTAACAGTTCAGTTCCAATCAGTCTACAGCGCTACAAACTCTGACTGTTACCATGGAGACAGCTTTCTACTAGTGTGACCTGAGACCTTTACGAAATGACCAATAACTGTAGCTTCATTGTTTAATGATGACATCAACTCCACCCAAATACACCAGCAGACCTAATAAAATACCCCAACAAACGTCAAACAGTGGCTCCACCCATCAGATGATGGTTTTAATCCTAAAGTCTTCAAAAGTACTGAGATGATTTTCAACATTTCCATCCAGCAGAGAAACAACCAGAAGCTCTTTTTGGATGAAGTCATCAAACACAGTTGACCTTTAGTCTGCAGGATGAAAGAAAATCCACTTATTTGGTCTTTTCTAGTTTCACTCACCAGTCTGAGGGCTGATCTCAACAGTAACAGTGACGTTTGATGTTTGGTTACACTCTTCAGTCTCTAATAAAGACGTTGTTTCCTCTGGAAAGAAATAACAACCAAATCACCATAATGTGATTATTGTAACTTTATTTAAATCACTGCTTTTATTGAAATGTTTGACTCACCAGGATGTACAGCGTCTCCACCTGCAGGTGAACCTAAGAAGAGAAAGTGATGATCAGGTCAGAGGATGTTCTTAATCCAGCTAAACATCTGGATGTTCCAGCATGAAGGCTTAAACAAACATCAGTGCTTAGTTTACTGAAGATTCATCCAACTGTCTGCATTCTAAAGAAGAATAAAGAGAAAGATGAAGATGTGTAGAAACCAGTACACTAAAGTGTTGCACTCACCATTCTGAAGACTTTGTCTTTCTGTAAACAACAAAGAAAGAAGGTCAACAACGGTTTGTTTTTCTGAATTCACTGCGTTTCATTGAAACTTGGGACTCATCTTTACCATTACAAAATAAGAAAAGATAATGAACTTAATCCATCTGAATGTTCAACCATAAATGTTGATCCACATATTGTTTGGTTTACTGACGTTTCAATACCTGAAGCTTCATCTGAATGTCTGCATTCTAAAGAAAAAAGATTTCTCCTTTAATCTAATCATCATCATCTTTTAATATTAAAGGAATTTCCCAAACATTTATCCAAGACTGATTTTTAAAAATCAAAACGGATGACTCCACCTATCAAATAATGACATCATGACCAGCACATATACGTTTCCAAATTTTCTGAGGGGAGGATTTTCAGTGTTTGAATCTCATTTTCATTGCTCTGATCATAGGGACATTTGGAGCTGTAGTGGTGTCTGAACTAGATATTTAAGGGGAAGCCAAAGGACAAAGATCTTCATCGTTTAGATTTCTTCAGCTAAACCTGCAAATTTTGATCATCAGGATTTCCACAAACCTCTTTTAACCACAGTCAGTAATTCATATTTTCATTTCATTCTTTCATAAAAGAAAACCATTTCACCAGGATTTAAGACAATATATTGCTTTATAAGGTCTAGAATTTAAGACCTTCTTACACTAAATTCACCCCAGACATGATTCTGTGGCCCAGTTTGAACGTTAACCTGAGAGGGGAAAATAATAAAAAATCATAAGATAATGGAGCAGGAGCGTCGGCTCTCCGTCGGCTTGACAGCCAACTGCCGGCCAGCGTAGCGAGCTCCGCTGTTTAAGGACCGGCAGCCCAGGCGGCGTTGCTAGTAGGAGTGTAACAAAAAATAAAATAAATAAAAAATAGATTCGGCTAAATATCGGGATAGTTCATTTGGCAATACTTGTATCAATTCAAAATGCTGCCAGGACGATATTTAATTAATTATTTCTGAGTGTCCTTCTGTGTCTGACTCTTGTTGTCCACTTCACGCTCTGACCACTAGTCGGCAGCAGAGCACACGGAGCCTCTTTGGCTGCATTTACACTGTAGAATGCCGAGACTGTCAGACGTAGACGTTCTGAGGACTACGTTACGTAGCAGCATTTCTCCCTCCCGCGGACCTGAGCATTGACCGCACAGATTTAAAAAATGATGAGCGAGCAGGCCCTTAATAATCATCAGAACAGTAATAAAAGCACATTTAGAAGATGCGTGTTGGTCCGAACAACAAACGTTTAGCATGGCGAAACCCTCCCCTTTTTGTTGTGATTTTTGTGTGTGTGTGTGACTGCGGTTGTCATGGAGACAACGCAGCGACGTAAGGAGGCGTTGCCTTGGGCGCTCCTGAGCGGATACGCGGGAGAGGAAAAAAGAGGGCTGCTCCGTATCAAGGTAAAAATGCTCCAAAAACAACACACTTGTAGATTTGATGTGAGATCTTGTAATATAGAATCTGAATACTTGTGCATCAAAAATCTGCATCTGTGTGTAAAAATCTTCTGGTGTGAACTGACAAATTCCTATTTTCATGTGTTCATGTAGCGTTACAACTTCAAATCTGTGATTCCAACTGCTCAAATGTGCTTCTGCGTGTGCTCCAATCTGCTGGCACAAATCACAGGTGCGCTACAACTGCGCTCTGAATTCAAATCTACAAGTGCGTTCATTTTGGAGCATTTTTACCTTCATAGCTCGGCCGCCTTATGTGCTCTCTCTGAGTCTTGGATGAGGAAGCATTTTCAGACGTTGTGCTGGACTAACAGTTTGATCAAAGCAGAGAAATAAACAGCTTCTAGCATGTTCCAGAGCAACGGTGTCCTGCTTGATTAGTTACCGTTTGCGTCCCGACCGGGACCAGACCTGAACTACTTCGTCTTTTCATGGGATGGATACCAAACAGAAACTCTGAGCCATGTTGCTGCCAGCAAGATATAAAAACGTTTTTAGCGGCTCAGATAAATACGAGTGAAGCACGACAGCGGCTGTAATATTGATGAGTCAGGACGACCTCCGAGGTTTGAACAGGCTTTTAATTATAACACAGACTCGCCATTAACCTTGTACTTCAGCCACATGTACATCACCGCCTCCTAGTGTGTATCTCGCGATAACTAACAACTCGCATACGTCACAGCGGCTAATAGGCTAATGCGCTTAGCATCGGCTAAAATGCCATCGGCAAAGCGGGCTAAAGTTCTGCAGAACTTCCCAGCACCAGATTCTAGTTTAGCGACCTGATGGATCAGAGGTTTGTGTGCGACGCTCTGACAAAAAGGCTGACATCCGTGGTGATCAGCGTTACCAGTTACTTCCGTGTGTGAGAATCATGGCTGCAAACTGGTGCAGCGGCCAGAGCAGAAATGTAAACAAAGCCCCTTCTTTGTCACATTAAAGCAACTTTCCTTTGTTCTGTCATGCTGCCTCATCATCACACTTTATTGTTTCTGGATAGAACCAGTGCCCACCCCTCCCTTTATTTTTGAAGCACCATTCAGGCTCCTGAACTGTTTAAATGTACTGGAGAAACTACATTAATGCTGAAAATAAACAGCATTTTATTTCCCCAATAGAAACTTATTGGTTAAGGTTCATTCATTCTTTGTTTTTTTTCTTACACTGAAAAATATTTTTCTTTGGAAATCAGACGATGTTGACTGTTCCCCTTCTATATTTTAACTTACCAAAATAAAAGCACAATGAGTTTGCTTTGGTAAACGCAACTTGTATATGTGATACAGTTGCAGTGCTTAACATTGTGATCATTAAATAAACTGAATTTGACCATTTTATTACAGTGGAAGACATTATAATTCAGGTAGAATTTTTTTCAAAGTCATATTTTAAAAGAAGAAAACATGTTTCGGTAAAATATCGGGATACGTATCGTATCGCGGGGCGCGTATTGGGATACGTTTTGTATTGCCAGACTCTTGCCAATACACACCCCTAGTTGCTAGCTAGCTCTGCTGGCGCCTAGGTGGCGTTGTTCACTACGCTAAGCCAAGTCAAACCTTGGATCACGTCTGTACATTGGCTTAACATTGAAACTCGACACCCCTGACGCACAAATCACATCTGGTGTGAATGCAGCATAAGATTTTTAAGGAAGACACCCTGTGGTTATGCTGCATTCACACTGAACCTGCAAATTTGTGTGTGGGTGGAGCTAATGTCAAAACCTTTCTTTCTAAATGTTCATGTTTCCATGAGACAAATTCATTATTGTAAATCCAATTTGTATAATTTCATAGTCAATGGAAACGCAGGTTAAGTCTACGTTTCTGTGGCAACCACTTCTTCCAATCAGGAGTGAGCTTGTTGGAAGGCCACACCCCTACCACTTGAAAGCAGGATTGGGAGAATCTGTCAAACATTTTGAACACTCGATGTGAAACCACCACCGAGACATCTGATTGGTCAGTTTAGAACTAGAATAACTAGTGATGAAGAAAAACTATCCTGAAACAAAGAGGATTATTAAGAACATGTTAAAAAGTATCAGATCCAGAATGTTCTTCTGACCAATAGAATGACTGAGGAACAGCTGTTTATTTCTCTATTGAAGTCTATGGGATTCTGGCTTCTTGGAACCAGCAGGTACTTCCTGTTTGGAGTCACTCAGTCCAGTTCTCGTTAACAGTCAATGGGTACCATGCCAACATTCCCCAATATTCAGATTGTAATTGTTGGAAAATGAGCTCATGCAGTGCAGTGATAATTACGTTGATATTTGGATGATGAGAAAGTGTTGAGGTTTCACTTCCTGTTTTACCCACCTGGTGGTGTTATGATGGTTGGGGATCCATTGTTTTGTCTTTCCTCTCTGGTGTTTTCTGTGACTCCATTCATTTCAGTTTGTTTCCAAACCACAGTGTTGCTCTCATCATTCAGACCTGTTTGCTCTTCTGCTGTAAACAACAAACAAAGAAGGTCAACAATCACACAAACCTAAACCCACAACAGGTTTCTGAATCTGAAGGGTTCCTGTTCAAAGACAGCGCCTCCTGCTGGTCGTACTCTGACATTTCATTACAGAAGAATCTAGAACTCACCTGCAGACGACCTCTGTTCATTCCTTCCAATGAAAACCCTTGACATTTTATAAACTGATCAAAAAACGTCATGAAGTAAAAGAGTGATGCTGAGGACTTTGGCTATTCTGAATTCATTTAACACATTAAAAAGAATGAAAGATACTCAGATAATTGACACAGATTTGCTGTTTTATCTGAACTGAAAAAAACTGAAGATTTTCTTACTTTTGAAGTGGAAAATCCAGAACACTAAAACCCCAATTAGAACAAACGGAACAATCAGTACATAGTGATGACGTCTTCCTCCTACAATAAAAAGCAGATCAGAGTGAATAAACAGACTCAGAAATGACTTGTTCTGGGTTTTAGTGGTTCTTGTGATTCTGTTGGTTCTACAAACATGATGACTCACTAGGAAGGAGAGGGTTATTCAGTTCTGTGCTGTTCTGAGAGCTGACAGGATTTTTCAGGCTGCAGATAAACGTCTCCTCCTTTGTCTCCTGAAGACAAAAGTTCATAAAGTTTCATCACCGTAGACGGAAGTCTAATCTTTGCCTGGAGAAAATTTGGGTTTTTGCTTATAATCATTTATTATTTTTTTCATCGTTTGTGGTTGAATGTTGAATGTCTTATCTGTACCTTAGTGATCTGTAGCTCTGTGCCTTTTTCACGTCTGTCATCAAGAATCCAGAAAACCTCCACATCTCCCAGATCATCAGTTCTGTCAAAGCTACAGGTGAGGGTACATTTGGTTTGTTCAGGATTACAGTCAGGAGTAATTCTGGGTTTGGGGACTGGAGCTGAAAAGAGAACAAATACAAAACTTATAATGAATAAAATGAATCAAAGCAAAGCAAAGTTACAGAAAAAACTAACTATAACTTACAGAGAACTCGTAGTTTTATAGCAGATAGGATTTTTCCGTTAATCTCTGGTGTGTACACGCCGCCGTGCTCTGGTCTCACATCAGTGATGGTCAGTTCACCTGTTTTAGTATTTAAGCTGCAGCCATCTGGAAGAATGACAGATATTTATATAGAAATGTTTACCAACGCACAGATTTTTTCCTGAGATTTACATCTATTAGGGACAAAGAGCAACAACAACCAGGTTTCTACTCCATCAACACCACCCCACACTTAGAATGAAGTGGACAGGATGTGACATCACAGGTCACCAAAGTCTCTTTGTATTTGTTTACTGCTGGAAAACAAAGAAGTTCTCACCTTTAAAACTACGATAGTATGGTACATCCCGACCAATCCAGTCTGCAGCCAGACTAGCTCCATGTTTCCATTTTATGCTGATGATCTCTGCTTTATCAAGATGTGGACTGAGGACAACGGTGGAGCCCTTTAATGCATTAACTACCTTACCTACAGGGCAAAAGTTAAAGACAAGTAAATACCTTCATTTACTATTCAACACTGAATAATAATGTAAATAATTAAGGCTGAGTATCTTTCCTCTGATTCTATACGTATCTCCATACATGATCTACTAATTAATACATAGAAGATTCATTCAACGTCGTGGTGATAAGATACAGTCTGATTCTTTTTCCTAAATGGATCCAATCTAGATATTTATTATACCTTTAACATTTCAAACTATAAATGAAAATGACTTGACAGAAAAACTCTGGGGTTTTTTATTTCTTTTTTTCCTAAATCAACAGAAACCAAACATCAGAAATAACAACTTCAAACATTCAAGCTGACATTTTGGCTCTTTTGATGCTGTTTTGTAGGTTGGGCTTCAATTAAAGGTTTGTCGTGTTCATTTATTGACGTATTGTTTGAAGTGCTGTGAAAAAAAAGGATTTTATACAAAAATTGGAAAATGGTTTCTACTTATATAACACTTTTCTACCTTGTTTTAAGGTCCAAATCGCTTCACAGTCAGAGTTTTATTCAACCACGGTCATTTTACACACATGAAGTTATTACATGTGATCACCAAATTTCATTTTACTTCATCAAAGCTTTTGTTCCAAGTTTGATGTATCTGCATCAAAATTCTTCTTGTAGTTTACCTTAGTAACCAGGTTCCTATTTGCCGCACGCAGATTTAACAAAGTTGTTGTTCAGAGTTTTTTAGTGTTTCTCTGTAACTGGACAGCCAGCATTTTTTTAAGGTGAAACGAAAACTTAAGAATGTTTCCATGTTTACTGCTAAGATCAAATAACAAAGAGTAAATGTATTACAAACACTTTAATGTTACATTGATGACATTTAGCAGAACTTTGAGAGCTGTTGATGGAACTCATTTCTAAATATTAACAACAAGAAACAGAATAGTGGATTTGTTTCTGTTTCATGTCAATTTTTACAATTTCTTGTGTCTATCATTTAACAACAAAAACAGAAACTTCTTTCTTTCTTGAGTTTTAGTGTTTTTTTTATTATTATTCTGTAGGTTTCTACAGACATGATGACTCACTAGGAAGGAGAGGGTTCTTCAGTTCTGTGCTGTTCTGAGAGCTGACAGGATTATTCAGGCTGCAGATAAACGTCTCCTCCTTTGTGTCCTGAAGACAAAAGTTCAAAAAGTTTCATCACTGTGGACAGAAGTAAAAAATTTGGAGAAAATTTGCATTTTTGCTTTGAATGTTGAATATTTTCTCTGTACCTTAGTGATATATATCTCTGTGCCTTTTTCACGTCTGTCATCTAGAATCCAGAAAACCTCAAAATCTCCCAGATAATCAGTTCTGTCAAAGCTACAGGAGAGCATACAGTTGGTTTGATCAGGATTACAGTCATGAATAATTCTGGGTTTGGGGACTGGAGCTGAAAAGAGAACAAATACAAAACTTAGAATGAATCAAATCACAGCAAAGTTGCAGAAAAACAAACTATGACTTACAGAGAACTCGTAGTTTTAGAGCAGATAGGATTTTTCCATTAATCTCTGGTGTGTACACACCGCCGTGCTCTGGTCTCACATCATTGATGGTCAGTTCACCTGTTTTAGTATTTAAGCTGCAGCCATCTGGAAGAATGACAGATATTTATGTAGAAATGTTTACCAAACAGAAGTTTACAAACTTACCATCACTTTTTCAAAGTCAGTCCAACAATCACATTTCACACAAAAGAAACTGATTCTTTCTGTCATAAAACAAGAAAATCAACAGAATCACATGAAGGTGTCACATATCAGACCTCCGTCTCTCCCTCTGACCACCAGAGGGAGCCATCTCCCGTGTTTTGACCGTTCCCTGAGCTATGTACACACTACAATTCCCATCAGCCTCTGCTGCCGTTCCAAAGTCTCACCACCTCTTCATCATGTAATCACCACAAACTATACCTTAGCAGACACCCGGGGGGGTATTCAAGAAAGCAGGTTATGCTAGCTCCTACGATAAGTTTGAGGCTAAAGAGGTGTACAACCACGGCTTTCGGTTCCAAAAACAGAGGTATGCTTCGGGGTATGCCTAGTTCCCCTGGCAACTCATGCTCTGAACATAACCTGGTCTGGAGCAGGTTTAGTTGAAGGTTAGTTTGTTTTCAGAGAGGTGCAGCAGCATGGCGTGTCCATTTGAAGATGATTTAGTGGATGAAGAAGCTCAGATAATACTTTTTCCACAGTGAGAGGGTGATAGGACCATATATGGATGTTGGAAAATTAAACTTGTTTACTTTGATCTAACTTAATTATTTGCTTCAGTTAAGAGAAATCATTTTTTTGTTAAGTCACCTTAAAAATAACACATAGTTTTCAGACAATTATTTTACTTTCATTCAAATTAATTCAATTAAGTAGGTGTAACTTTGGTGCTGCTGTTAGATCGGCACCGCAAGGGATTGTGGGATACCATTCTCTTTGTCTGTCTGGACGGGTTTGGGTTAAAGTGTGGCTTTTTGACTAAATATGTTTAGTTGTTTAGTTAGATAAATATGTAAATTTGAGTGGTAAAAAAATATTGAGTTGGATAGATGTAAGAAATTAGGTTGAATAAATTTAACTCAATTACTTGTTACCAATTGAATTAATTTAAGATGGATACATTATATATATATATGCATCACAATGGAAATAGAAATTAGATCAGAAACTCGTGTGTTTACTTTGTCTGTTCTTTTTTCCAAGCAGAAACTCTTTCTTTTGCTGATGATGCAGCCGTGTTACTTTTTTAATGGACGTATAATCTTCATACGCCGTCATTGAAATTCTCAGACTCCGTCTCACTGAAGTGTAGCGCTGTCTTTTTTTCTCCACCCGTTTCCACGGTGACTCAGGAAATCAGCGATCCATTGAGAATGTCTTTATGTGCATGACGTGCACGTGCATTAACCCAGGGTTACCAAGTGGAGTGTAATTATGCCAACTCATATCTGGTCTTCTGGAACCGACATACCCAGAGTAAGCAAGTTCAGGAGGATTTCAGCCAGAGTTCAGGGTTAAAGTCAGGCTAGTTTAAACATGCTTCCTGGAAAACCCCCGACCTTTTCTGGTGTGAAGTCTTGTTCTTGCTGTTGTTCAGGCTGACTTCCTGTGTTTTAGGACTTCTGCCTGTTCTGACTGATTCACCTTTTCTGTTCTTGCTGTCATTCAAATCTATTACTCATGGATCCAAACGCCTCAGACTCTTCATCACAGAAGGTTAGCGTGAATGTTGGGATCATTTTTCAGGGCACAACAACACCTTTCCATTTAATATGAAGTAGACAGGATGTGACATCACAGGACACCAAAGTCTCATTCAAAATAATTATTACTGGAAAACGACTAAGTTCTCACCGTTAAACATGCGGTAGAACGTTGGATCCCCTCCAAACCACTCTGCAGCCAAATCAGCTCCATGTTTCCATGTTATGCTGATGATGGACGTTTCTGCATCACCTGGACTGAGGACAACGCTGGAGCCCTTTAACACGTAGGTTACCTTCTCTGTAAAGCAAAAATTAAAGACGAGTCAATATCTTCATCAATAAGATTATCATTTTCATATCAGCATCATTCAGATGATCTTTTATTTTATTTTATGTTTCAATGCAGACAAAAGTCCAACCAGATTTGTGTTCTAAATTCTAGATTTGTAACTCATACAGTGTATTTTGTCTGTAACTGTTTTCTTGCAGTTGTGTATTGACATGTACACTCAAATATCAAAATCGTATAAAAATGAAATACAGTTTACAAAAGGTTGAAATTCCAGCAACATAAAACTAGGAATTCAAAACAGCATAAATCACGTGAAACACAAACCACATTTACACACAGGTCACAACTGCAAGTACACACAGAAAATGTATTGTATGAGTTACAAATCAAATACTACACATAAACACACAAATCAGGAGACCATTATTTTCTCTATATTTTCATATCAAAGAAAGTCATTTCTGGATTAAATAGGATTAGAATTAAAGCTAAAAGCAGAACTGAATGGTTTTGTACTATGAACTAGAGGGCTGCATTGGGATTGGGTCCCGCGGGACCCAACGCAAATCTCGCTGGGACCGGGCGGTATGAATTGTGCTGCGGGCGGGAGCGGGCGGCAAAAATGAAACCCCGCGGGATCAGTGTTGCCACATTCTGAGGTTTTCTCATGAATATATAATAGCGGACCACGTTTGGCCGCGTGGCTGTTGGAGTTCAATTTACTGAAGGTCCATGAACGCACCAGGTAGAGACGCCTACTGGCCTCTGTCATCTAACCTGTTGGGGGTGTGCATCGCCCCGCCTCTTAGAAATTGTGTTCTTTAAAGCTTGATACCGTGGCCGCGTGTGGGCGGAGCTACCAGCGAAAGTAATCGTCTGATCGCTGCATGGAGCGATGTGTTTATCAGTGCATGGAGAACACGGAGAATGTGGAGAGATCAGGTTTATTATTTTGGAGATTTCTGCATCTTAATCATGTTTCCATGTTTGAGTTCATCAAATCATCCCAGAGAAAGTCTCTGCGTCAACTCCCGCAGTGAAAGCTGCGTCTGAATCTGACGCCGTGTTTCCATCTCTGACAGAGTTTGAAGCCAAAGCCCCTCCCTCGCCTCTCCACCTGCTTTTCCTCTCCATTGTAACAATTCACCCTCCACTCAGCAAGGGGAACGTCACAACGCCGTTCTACGGCTGGGGCATTAAATGTCAAGACAATCTGCCCTCTAATATAAACCAGGAAATAACTCATAGTCGTTTGTTTGTGTAGCCGTGTAAAAACCCACAGTTAAAACCCAAGTCCTGCAGTTTTGCTAGCAAAAAGAAATGTTCTGGAGGATAAATGAGTGTTCGACAGTCACGCGCGTCACGCGCGTCGCAGTCACGCTCCGCCTCACTCGCTGGAACGCATCATTCCACCCGTCAATGGAGCTGGCACAGATAATCGTACCGGACGAGCCGAGCTCTTTGGGTAAATGTACTCCGAAGGAAAATAATCCGAGCTGGGAAAGATAAACCGTGTTAGAGATCACTTGCTCCTCCGCGCTAACACGTCTCTGTCAGCTGTGCATTCCCCCCCCCCCGCGTTCCCGCGTCTCCTTACAAAAAAAAGGTGTGTCCCCCTGTCTCCTGGCTGTCTCCTGGCTGTCTCCTGGCTGTCACCTGGCTGTCACCTGGCTGTCTCCTGGCTGTCTCCTGGCTGTCACCTGGCTGTCTCCTGGCTGTCTCCTGGCTGTCACCTGGCTGTCTCCTGGCTGTCTCCTGGCTGTCTCCTGGCTGTCACCTGGCTGTCTCCTGGCTGTCACCTGGCTGTCTCCTGGCTGTCTCCTGGCTGTCTCCTGGCTGTCTCCTGGCTGTCTCCTGGCTGTCACCTGGCTGGCTGTCACCTGCTGTCACCTGGCTGTCTGGCTGCTGTCACCTGGCGTCACCTGGTGTCACCTTGCGTCTCTGCTATCAGTTCCTGTACCTGGGTACCGGCTGTCATCTTCAACCTGGCTGCAGAGCTGTGTCCCGTGAACAAAGACGACAAAAATCATGACGAAAAAGTTTCATGAAATAAACTGTTAAATAAATAACCCGTTTTAATCTTCACTCATGTGGCAGGGGCATGATGTCAATGATGAAGCAAAAGACACCACAAACGAGGTCAACGTGAGACACGCATGTGTTCAGTCATGCGTGCTGATGCCCCACTGAGGCGCAAAATGTCAATGTACGCAATAGCAGAATCCCTCTTAGAGCATCTTTAATGATTCAATACAAATACGTGTTTTTATTCCTGCGGGACGGAAGAAGACACAGAATCAATGCATCTCTATTATTGTGCGGGACTAATTTCTCAGAGTTTTGCGGTGCGGGCGGGAGCTGGATGAAGAAAATAGTCCCGCGCAGGGCTCTACTATGAAGCTTATAAACAGTGATAGTCTAAAAAAAAGCCATAGCAACCATAGTCATTCTTACACAGATGGAGTTCATTCATGTGTTCTCCAAGTTTGATGTCTCTGCGTCAAAGTTCTTCTTTTAGTTTATCTTACCAACCAGGTTTCCATTTGCCACACGCAGATTTAACAAAGTTGTTGTTCAAAGTTTTTTAGTGTTTCTCTTTAACTGAACAAACAGAATTTAGTTATTTTGTTAAGGCGACACAAAAACTTAAGAATGTTTCCATGTTTGATGCTAAGATCAAATATAGAGTAAATGTGTTACAAACACTTTAATGTTACATTGATGACATTTAGCAGAACTTTGAGAGCTGTTGATGGAACTCATTTCTAAATATAGACAACAAGAAACAGAATATTGGATTTGTTTCTGCTTCATGTCAAATATACAAAGATATTTTAAACGTGTTTTCCTGAGCAAGAAATAAAAAAAACTTTTAATTACATTATTGCTGTTTTCAAACTTTCAGAGAAAAGTAAACTTGTTGAAACAGTCCTTTTTAATCTTAAGGTCACTGTCATCGGGCCCAGATCAGATGTGCAGGACGACGCTGAAGTTGTCTGACGATTCACAGCTTCTGCTTCGCGAGGCCCCTAAAGGAACATACCTCTGCATTTTTCACACTAAGATCACCTTAGACCAGGGGCCTCATTTATAAAACTTTGTGTAGGATTTGCGTCAGAAGTGGCGTACGCATGAAACATAGGACGTGCGTACGCACAGAAATATTCGGATTTATAAAACCGTGCGCACGCACATCCTACGCATCTTTCCCTTAATAAATCACAACCAATTCTAAATGCTGCGCAGTGAGGCGGAGGGGGACACGACGCGCCAGATGCACCGGGTGACACCCCCCCAAAAGCTCCAACAGGACGGCTGGAGGAAGTGGGAACCGGCTCATAAGCCACTGGTTCTCGTTTGCCAGCAAGTCTTCTTGCTGTCTAAAGATGCGTTCACTCCCAATTCTTCCATTTGCCACATCTTCTAAGATCCAAGATCAGCCATTGTGGTCATTACGCATTGTGATGGGGCATTTTATTTCCATCCATTTAACTGCATCTGACAAGCTACAGATGTCGGCATGGCCGGCCCTCCCTTTACGTAAATTACGCAGTAGGGCCCCCGTCACCACCAGGGCCCCGAAATGGCGAAAAAAATAAAATAAAAAAAATACCCAAATCTGGCAACCCATTTCATAGCTCTGGATGTTGTGCAAAAGAAAGTTGCCTGCACTTTAATGATCCCCCCCTTCAACACACCTGAACCAATCTGGTGACGTTACGCCATTCTTAGCAACATCATTGTCTGAGCCTGGCACAGTGTGCATTTACGAGCGCAATTTGTTTCAATAAAGTTGGGAAAAAGAAACAAAATGAGCGCATTTTGTTACACCGATCAAGGCGACAACAAGAGAACTTCACCCCACAGAGACTTTATCCATCAGGAGCTGAAAAAGATGAAGAACTTCAACATCAGTCACAAGGTAAGTTTGGAGGATCATGTTGGGGCTATATTTATTTATTTATGTATTTATTTATTTATTTTACATTATCCAGCCTTTCTGTGCAGCTGCGCGATTTACGCACAATTTACGTAAATACTAATCCATCCGAGGTGAAGAAGATTGCACATAACAACCCCGTTCCTCGTTGTTAATTTCCATGGAAAACTCGAAAATAATTCTGATACCCAAGTTTTCAAGATGAGGACAGACGTGACCTTCTAAAACGATGGAGAGCAGTGAAAGTAACTAATGATATGATGGCTGATAAATGTTTGAACTCACGTTATCGTTTTGTTTCATTGTTTTACTAACACATATTTAGTGTGTTCTGCATTTTCTGGTTTATGTCAGTATAAAAACTGCTGTTTATCTGTTATAGACAGTCAGGTATTCTAACTTTATCAACAGTGTGTCTTAAAATCTGGCATTGGCATGAACTATGGAGAATGAAAACTGCCAAATACAAATAGGAAATAAACGTTCTCATGAATGAAAAACAAAATAAATGTACTCATTTTAAAATTATGAACATAAGAAATGATAGCTAGAAGTGTATACATGTTTATATTTCCACTTATACTCAAAGTAGTGTTGACATTTTTTATTTATAAATGGGTACATTTATTTCTTATTTGTATTTTACAGTTTAGTTCTACATAGTGATGATGTTTTGCACAGTTCCGTCTCAGCCGACAGTTTCTTCTGCTCTCAAAAGGGAATCAAAAAGTGTTGGAGGTGGTGCAGCGTCCACATCCCCAGATGTTCCTGACATCACTGAAGATGTGATTTCAGGTAATTTAATAGCATGTAAAGTCATTAAAAAACAGTGTCTGCAGAACCCCTTATGTTCATAAACAGCAGCTCAAGAGAATGGAGTCCCAAGTTGTTCATAATTAAATAAATAAATATGATCTTGAGCAAATATACAATCAACAAATAAATCTCTCATAATTTTATAAAAAGATCATGAAATAGTGAATAACCTGCACACAGATTTTAAATGAGCCACTAAACTATTAGTAGTATTCTGCTATAGTTATTTTATTAACTTCATCATTAATTATTGTATAATAATTCTTGTTTTTTTTAGCTGCAGCAGAAACTCCTGTCACCACATCTACTGTTGAAAGGGAAAACGTTGTTGCTGCTAAGTTCAAATCCACCCAATATGGAACCTAAATCAAACTTATTGTTTCATTATTACTTTAAAGAAAGTCATACATTTGCACACCACAGGGAAGACACTTCTTTCCTACATTCTGCTTCCAGCATCACAGTAACTGTTCTGTAGATTTGATTGGATTCTTTGACTTTTCACTGTTTGTTTTTGTTGAAGTTCTGTCTCTGATGTTCCAGAGGCTCCAAGAGAGGCGTGAATGGAAGAGGATCTACTGGATCCAGAATCCCACACACCTCAAATCCATTTGGTCTATTTGAATGACCAACCACACTCTCTGATCCAGTAAGAATGGATTTGGTGCAAAGAGGTCCTTTTCAGACTGAGAAAGACTCTGACTTTCCAAAACCCCCTCATTGAGCTGTTGTGGTCTTTATTTTGGAATGTTTTATTGATATTTGATTGTCTATTAAGTTGCTGTTTTTAATAAGTTTGAGTTTTGGGAATGTCATTTGTTGAGTGCCCAATGTTACATAAAAAATACATAAATACATACATATATACATATATATATATATATATATATATATATATATATATATATATATATATATATATATAGATTTGTCATTCATATTTTTATCTTTTCACTTTTAAAATTGGTTTGGCACCAATTAATGTGAATCCAACATGGAGGCAATAAACTGTATTCAATTTTCAGCAGCAACAATAATGCATTAAAAAATGTAGTAATAAAGATATTCCAATATGTAATTAACTTTAAACTTTTAAACATTTAAATTAATCTAATTAACTTTTTGAAACAGTCTTTCAAGTTTCGTGACCACCATCGCGCCCATCCAGGTGTGCAGAAAGGTGAAAAACAACTGACTATGATTCAAGTAGATGTGAGTTCTAGTTTAAAATACAGACTTTTATTTTGGTAAATACAGATTCTGTTTCCAGAACATTCTTCAAGAATAAAGTAGAACTTACCTGAGTGAACGTCTGTGGTAAACCAGGCTAAAAACAAAACACTGCCCAAGAAGGAGAAGAAGAAGAAGGGCGTCGACGGCATTTTTTTTTAAAGAAAAATAACAAAAATATAATTAGAACAACTAACCGAATTACAGGATAACCAGTTAACAAAAACCATTAATAACTCTACATTTCGTATCAAATAACCATTAAAAGACCGAACCCAACAGAAACAGCTTCGCTGTGAGCGTCTTCCTCGTTGGAAAAGTCAGAAAGGGAGCAAAGTGACCGCGGTGAAGTTAGTTTTAGGTTGGATATTCGACAGACATTCAGCGCGGCTCTCCAGTGGGGCCTCTTAGGGACTGTCAACAAATTCACAAGTGCATGAGATGGACAAGATTTTAACTTGCAAAAATGAATAAATTACTATTAAAAAACATTATCATTTTGTGTCTTAGTAAAATGTTTTTCTCATTTTCGCATTTTGTGTCTTAAAAATCTATTTCTTTTACAAATCTTACATTACTTTTTGTATTAAAATTACAGCTGTTCACAAAAACATGTAATCGTTTCTTCAATAGCTCCCAATACACCTGACCCAAAGATATACAAACCTATGCCAAATTGTTGTACTGACATACCAACATCAGACACACCTCTTTGTTTTGTAATAAAAAATGTGAAATAATTTATATGAATTATTATATCAAAATTGTATAGGTTTGCATGTGAAAGTGGTCCTTTTTTGCAATAGCTCCCAAACTGTACGTCCCAAAAATATGAAACCTATGCCGAATTGTTGTACGGACATCCCAACATCAGACACACCTCTTTGTTTTGTAATCGAAGATGTTGTTTATTTTATATGAATTTTTATATCAAAATTCTATAACTTTGCTGGGATTTTTGTACTACAATTCGGCATAGGTTTCATATTTTTGGGACGTACAGTTTGGGAGCTATTGAAAAAAAGGTCCACTTTCATATGCAAAGCTATAGAATTTTGATATAATAATTCATATAAAATTCACAACATTTCTGATTACAAAACAAAGAGGTGTGTCTGATGTTGGGATGTCCGTACAACAATTCGGCATAGGTTTCATATTTTTGGGACGTACGGTTTGGGAGCTATTGAAAAAAATGACCACTTTCATATGCAAATCTATAGAATTTTGATATAATAATTCATATAAATTATTTCACATTTTTTATTACAAAACAAAGAGGTGTGTCTGATGTTGGTATGTCAGTACAACAATTTGGCATAGGTTTTATATCTTTGGGTCAGGTGTATTGGGAGCTATTGAAGAAACGATTACATGTTTTTGTGAACAGCTGTAATTTTAATACAAAAAGTAATGTAAGATTTGTAAAAGAAATAGATTTTTAAGACACAAAATGCGAAAATGAGAAAAACATTTTACTAAGACACAAAATGATAATGTTTTTTAATAGTAATTTATTCATTTTTGCAAGTTAAAATCTTGTCCATCTCATGCACTTGTGAATTTGTTGACAGTCCCTAAGAGGCCCCACTGGAGAGCCGCGCTGAATGTCTGTCGAATATCCAACCTAAAACTAACTTCCAACCTAAAACTAACTTCCAACCTAAAACTAACTTCCAACCTAAAACTTACTTCACCGCGGTGCAAAACTGCAACTAAACTAAACTAAACTAAACTCGGTGATGACGCAGTAAAAAAAAAAAGTTACAACAGAGCCCAGAGCAAAATATAGTACCTTTGTGTTAATTCTCATACCGCAGTGATTCTTTATTACAGACATTAATATGTCAAATGACACGAATCAAAATCAAATATAAAACATGAAAGTAGTTTGAGCTGGTTTTTAGATCAGAACCGAATTTTTTTAGACAACCTTTTTTTTCTTAACTTTATTGTTTAAAACTGTAACAAACTATCCTCCACTCTGAAAGGGGAATGTCACAACGCCGTTCTACGGCAGGGGCATTGAATATTCTGTCAATCTCTGCACAATAATATTAACAACAAAAAACCACAAATAGCCGCGTGATTGTGCAGCCGTGTATTCTGCGAGTGCATGAACTTATTATCAATCAACCATCACATTCATCATTCCAATGTACAAAAGCCCGATTTCCCAAAATCCATAATATTCAAAAAAACCAAAGTGGAATCCCGAACCCCGCGGTCTGATAAGAAAAGAAAAGAAAAAAAAAAAAAAAATGTTCCACAGTCTCACGCTTAGGTGGGAGGCCGCCCCGCCTCACTCGTTGGGACGCATTCCACCTGTAAAGAGCCAGCCGCTGATCCTCGTACCGGAACGATCTGAGCCTCTTGGAAACAATACTCCGCCAGGAAAATGTCTGGGGTAATCCAAAATGTAGCCAGAAAGGTATTCCACAGTACGAGCCTCGCTTGCTCCTCCGCCTCCTGGTCTGCAGTCAGCTGTCCCCTCTCTCGCGCACCCGCGTCATTCAAAAGAAAAAATAGGTGTGTCCCCCTGTCACCTGGCTGTCATTTGTCAGCTGGTCCCGTTCATCCAATGGGATGACGACAGACAAAACATGACCACAAATGTCCACTTGAATCACAACCTGTTAAATAAATTCACATGTTTTTCAAGCTTGCTGTCATGGATAGAAACAGTTTTTAGTATTTAGGTGGTAACCATTACATTCCCCCCCCCCCCAGCCAGCGGCTTATCGGGACCATAAAAGGGTTTCAGGTTCACCACGTTCACCGTATCTCGTTTTGCCTTGCCAGTCAACCATTTAATTTGGTAATTGACGGGTCCCAATTTCTTCTCTACCCTCACAGGCCCTTCCCATTTGGGTGCTAATTTGGCAGAGAATTTTGTGGAGGCTTTAGACAGTGGGTGTGACCGAATCCAGACCAGATCCCCGACCCCAAACTGTACATCTTTGCGGCGGGCATTGTAGTACCTGGCTTGTCTAGACCTGGCCAACCCAACATGCCTTTCCACCTCTTTAATGAGTTGTGCATGTGTGTGTAGTGTGTTGTATGCAGGTGCGTCAGGAGTGGGTGTCTGGCGAATAAGACGTTCTAAGGGTCCCGCTATACTGCGTCCAAGAGCCAACACGGCAGGGGTCACACCAGTGGTTTCGTGCACTGCAGTGTTGATGGCGAGACGGAATTCAGGCAGCCACCGGTCCCAGTCTTGATGATGGTCTTCTACATAAGACGCCAGCATGGTCTTCAACGTCCTGTTCACCCGTTCCGTTTGGTTCGTTTGTGGGTGATATGCAGTGGTGAGTTTCTGAGTAACGCCCCAAGAGGAACATAACTGAGTCAAAAGCTGACTGGTGAACTGAGGCCCACGGTCAGAAACTAGGTATGCCGGAACACCCCACCGGGTGAAGATTTCATCCTTAAGGATGCGGCATACTTTTGGTGTCTTGGCATCCCTAAGAGGAAACAGTTCCACCCATTTACTGTAATAGTCCACAACCACCATCAGTACTGAGTTCTGGGATTTGCTGGATGGAAAAGGTCCCATAAAATCCACACCAATCATTTCACCAGGTATCTTGACATCAGTTGATTGGAGCAAACCAGCAGGCTTTTCATTGGTTGACTTGTATTGTTGGCACTTCTGGCAACATCTCACATGAGTCCAAACATCCTTTCTTATGTCTGGCCACCAGGCCACATCCCGGACTTTGAGGAGTGTCTTCATGCGACCCAAATGACCTCCAAAAGGACTGTTATGGTAGTATGTAAGGAATTCAGGAATGAGAACTGCTGGAACAACCATCTGGTAATTGTATCCACTATATTTGGATGGCACACAGCGGTAAAGCACACCCTGCTGGAGCTTATAGTAAATACGACCATGGGTTGGTTCTCTGATGGCGAGGAGGAGCTGCTGGCACAAAGGATCCTTTTCTTGGGCTTTCTCTACTTCCTGCAATGATGTTGGCAGGTCTGACCAGTATGACTTCACAGCAGCAAGGGCCACACTTCCTTCTGCCGATGGATGGTTAATCTGGTCGACAGCCCGGGAAAGTGCGTCGGGGACGATGTTGGAGCATCCCTTTCGGTAATGCACACGGAAGGAGAAAGCCTGAAGCCTCAGTGTCCATCTGGTCAGCCGAGATGTTGTCTTTGGGCAGTTGAAGGCCCAGGCTAGGGCACTATGATCAGTGAAGACGTCGAAGGTGTCGCCCTCCAGGTAATGTCTCCATTTCTCCACAGCCCACACCACTGCCAGGCACTCTTTTTCTGATGTGGAATAGCGAAGTTCTGGTCCACGGAGTGCTCTTGAGGCATAGGCGATGACGACCTCCTTTCCCTCCATGGATTGTGTCAGGACAGCACCCAAACCGACATCGCTCGCATCACAGCTGACTTGGAACCCCAGGTGTAATTGAGGTTGTGCAAGAACAGGTGGTGAACGTAGCAGATCCTTGAGATGTTGAAAAGCCATCTGACACTCGGCAGACCACACCCACGGGACATCTTTCTTTTTGAGGTTGTTGAGGGGTGCTGCAATGTCAGCCAGCCGAGGTAGGAATTTGTGGTACCATCCTACCAGCCCCAAAAATCTCTGGAGACTTTTGAGATCATTGGGAACAGGATAGGTTGTGATGGCATGGACTTTGGCTGAATCCACCTCCACGCCCCGTGCAGACACTACATGTCCCAGGAAGGTGAGCTCAGTTTTGAAGAAGTGGCATTTCTTGACATTGAGGGTAAGATGAGCCTGGTGGAGTTTATGAAAAACCGCATCGAGGTCACGGAGATGTTGTTCTTGAGATTTGGAAAAAACAATTATGTCGTCTATGTAGACAAAACATACGCGACCTTTCAGGTTTCCCAGAACTCGCTCCATCAATCGTTGGAAGGTGGCCCCCGCATTACGCAAACCAAAAGGCATTACCTTGAATTGAAAAAGTCCCCGATGGGTGGTCATGGCTGTCTTGTACTTGCTGCCCTCATCCATGGCAACCTGCCAATATCCACTTTGCAGATCGAGCGAGCTGAAGTATTTGGCCCCCTGCATCGACTCAAGTATTTCATGCACTAGTGGCATTGGGTAGGCGTCATGGTGAGTCTTGGCATTGAGCCCCCTATAGTCCACGCAGAACCGCAGTGAACCGCACTTCTTTGGGACCAAGACCACTGGAGAAGCCCATGCCGATGATGATGGTTCAATGATGCCATTGGTTAGCATCTTGTCGAGGTGTTCATCGATGATTGCTTGTTTTTGCGGAGACACCCGGTAGGCCCTTTTCCGCACAGGAAGCTCGTCCGTTGTCATGATGTGATGTTTGATGACGTTGGTGTTACCGGTGGCGTTTGTCCAAACTGAAGGCCACTTCTGCAGCAGCGGCCAGACCACCTCAGGTTGAGCCTCCAAAAGTTGAGAAGCAGGTTGGTTAGTAGAGTCTTCAACAGCCAAATAAAAATAGACGGAAGGCTCTACATGCTTCCACTCAAGTGTCTCTCTTGTTTTCCGCAGGAATGTGTACTCTTTGCCTCCAGTCATCACATATTTTCCAAGATGAGGTTTTAAGGTGAGCTGGCTTGTACACAAAAAGTCCAAGCCCAGAAGCAGTGGCATGCATAACTGGGTTTCTTCAAGGATATACACACAGATATGGTAATGAACCTTGTTTAAGGTGAGCAGCAAGTTAGCTTTTCCCAGGGCTTTATTCTCTTGTCCATTTGCCATGACAAACTTGAGGTTGCTATTAGCACCCAATGTTTCATCTGGCTTTTTTATGTTATTCCACAAGGAGATGCTCATCAGGGAATATGTGCAGCCTGTATCTAACACAGCGTCACCACTATGCTCCCGTATCTTCACTGGCACCACTAAAAGAGTTGGGGTACCTTGCACTGCAGCCATGTCTGCACTCTGTCCACGACCTGGCCCTTGAGGTGGCCTCCGAGATGGCTTTTTTGATGCTCGATCTGCTGGGTTAGCCTGCTGAACACGGCTCCAGTAGTCTTTAGTGTGACTCCAGTCTCTTTCTATCATGGAGCCCACTCTGACCAACTGCTCGACGGTGGAGACTATGCCCCGCAGGCCACTGGCTAGCCTTGGGTTGCATGAATCCAGAATTCGTCGAACTATTTCAGCCTCTGGCATGTCCGGCCGCCATTTCAGGCAAAGCGCTCGATGGTCGTAAGCAAAGTCTCTTAAGGCTTGTGTTGGTGTTTGTACACTCTGGCGTAACTGTTCCTCTATTTCAGCCGAATAGTCAGAGGGCAGGAAGGCTTCAAGGAAAGCAGTTTTGAAATCATGCCAGTTCTGTATTTTTCCACGAGCAGCCATCCACCAGCTCCGAGCCGACCCCTTCAGGACAGTGTTCAGTGTGCCAAGGAACTCGGTGTTACTCAATGGGCGGAGAGTGAGAAAGTTTTCACATTGCTCTATAAACTCTGTGACATCAGTGGATTCGCGGGACTCGCCGAACTGCGGGAATTCCATTCTGATGGGTGGTCGGGGTGTGGCTGTATGAAAAGGCGTGATGGTAACATCCCCGTCAGGCAAATGAGTAGGCGGTAGATATGAAGGAGTAGAAAATCCAGTGGGGCCCCTGAATGAGTGCGTTGTCCTGACAGCTTTTTTCAGTTTGTCCCCCCACTGCTTATCTCGTCGTTCCAAACACGCCACCACAGTCTCATCCAGTTCCTGAAGCTTTTTGTCAATGTATTCTTTCGCTCGCTGTCCCACTGCATCAATCGCAGCTCTTAGTCCATCCTCCCTGTTAAGAGTGCTGTCAACAGTCTCCCTTAAACGGATCTCTAAGGTGTCGATCTTCACGTGGATTGCTTGGAGAAGATCTGCGATGCTCTCACCATCGTCCTCTGCCTCCTGAGGTTCGCTATCTTTATCCTCACTGTCATCTATGTACATGGATTCCAGCCTACTGGTTAATTCTGCCACTTCACCATGTGCGCCTCTGATGGTGACAAAGCGCGGTGAACTGAGGACAGTCATCGGGTTGGAATCAGGTGTTAGGTCCACGAGGGGAGATGCACCTGCTTCGGCAGCACCAACGTCACTGGGTGCACCCTGCTGGTCGCTCATAGACATGATTAGCTTAATATATGCGTGAGACAAACTGTAAAAATTGAGTTATGTAAATATATGTATGTATGTATGTAGAAAAATCTGTAATGTAAAGATGAATGTGTTTTGTTTTTCAAAGTCAATGGTGGCGTAGCCAACAATAAAACCCAAACCCACAAATAAATGGATGCACACGTGTACATATGCATACACACGAAAGAAAAATAATTGCTGCTCTAAACGGCAACTATAATACCTCTCAAAACATATATATATACTTATGTACACACCCCTTACTCTACAAACCCGAATGACGAAAACCGCAAAAAAACAGAAATGAATGCAAACATAGGTACATGAATGAAAGCAGATTTTAACATTCAACGCGTCCCCATACTGGCCACCATTCTGTAACAAACTATCCTCCACTCTGAAAGGGGAATGTCACAACGCCGTTCTACGGCAGGGGCATTGAATATTCTGTCAATCTCTGCACAATAATATTAACAACAAAAAACCACAAATAGCCGCGTGATTGTGCAGCCGTGTATTCTGCGAGTGCATGAACTTATTATCAATCAACCATCACATTCATCATTCCAATGTACAAAAGCCCGATTTCCCAAAATCCATAATATTCAAAAAAACCAAAGTGGAATCCCGAACCCCGCGGTCTGATAAGAAAAGAAAAGAAAAAAAAAAAAAAAATGTTCCACAGTCTCACGCTTAGGTGGGAGGCCGCCCCGCCTCACTCGTTGGGACGCATTCCACCTGTAAAGAGCCAGCCGCTGATCCTCGTACCGGAACGATCTGAGCCTCTTGGAAACAATACTCCGCCAGGAAAATGTCTGGGGTAATCCAAAATGTAGCCAGAAAGGTATTCCACAGTACGAGCCTCGCTTGCTCCTCCGCCTCCTGGTCTGCAGTCAGCTGTCCCCTCTCTCGCGCACCCGCGTCATTCAAAAGAAAAAATAGGTGTGTCCCCCTGTCACCTGGCTGTCATTTGTCAGCTGGTCCCGTTCATCCAATGGGATGACGACAGACAAAACATGACCACAAATGTCCACTTGAATCACAACCTGTTAAATAAATTCACATGTTTTTCAAGCTTGCTGTCATGGATAGAAACAGTTTTTAGTATTTAGGTGGTAACCATTACAAAACAAAAAGAACAAACATGTTTGACAAGAACAATTGTCATAACAACGACTATGTGTCAGGGGATGGTACATGAATTACAAAATAAATATTACAGAAACAGATGACTATGCATTGAAAATGTTCAAAGACAGTTTTCATAAATATGTTTGGCCTTTTTGTTTAAGCTATTAGGAATAGTATATAAATAAGATTCTAATTCTTTAATTATTACAGGGAAAAAAGTTGTGATGAGAAAAACTTTGATTTGTGAATATGACATTTACCAAATATTATAATTAGATTAATTGCCAATTTTTAGTTTGATTTTATATTCTTTTCGTGAAGGCCAAATATGATTTGTTCAAATTTCATCTGATATTGTGAGTCTAATTTGTCATTTATAAAACGTGCACAATCTTTCCAAATTTTTTTTGTAGTATTACAGTTCCAAAATAGGTGACTGATTGTTTCTGGGTGTTCTTTACAAAAGGTACAGTTGGGGTCAATAGTCTTCTTATATCTGAGCATGTATTGATTATGGGATAGATTCTATGTAGGAGTTTGTAGGAGACGTCTCTCATCTTGTTATTAATTTCTGATGCAGGGTCCAAACATTTTTCCAGGACAAGTCAGGAATAAATTTTCTCCAATAAAAAACAGCAGCAGGAACAGAAATAACATTTAGCTGAAACACGTATGATCTTGTTATTCTTTTGGGTCCAGTTAAAACAAGATTTTCCAACAGTGGTGTCACTTAGAGACATGAAGGGAATATTTGCATCAAGTACAGTATTTTAAAGAACTCACAGATTTCAGTGGTAACAGCATCAAAAACAATGGCATACTCTGTTGGAGGAACAGCAAGGTTGTATTTAAGGTTAAATTCTTCATATCTAAGTAATTGACCATTGTGGTTAAAGAGCTGACCCACCAGTAGGATATTATTATCAAACCAATTATTGTAAAGTAAAGATTTGTTCTTGTAAAGGATATATCTGTTATTCCAAATAAAAAACTTATGAGGGGAAAAGATAAGAGCCCATGAAAGAAGAATCTGTCTGTGAAAAGCAGAGAGTTTCACTGGGATTTTAATGATATTATAATCACAAAGCAGAAGAAAATGGAGACCACCTACTTTAGCAAACATGTGATGAGGGAAAATATTCCAAATGGAGAGTGGATTTTTTAAATATGATTTAATCCAGTTTATTTTGAAAGTATTATTTAAAGTAATAAAATCCAGAAAATGTAGACCTCCTTTTTCATAGGAGTTAATTAATACAGATTTTTTAAATAATGAATACGGTTTTTCCAGATGAAGTTTAGCAACATTTGGTCAATAGATTCTAGAGTCTGATTGTCCAGATGCAGAGACAGAGCAGAGTAAGTTAGTCTAGAAATCCTCTCTGCTTTGGCTGGAGAGTCAAATCCTTCCTTCAGACTCAGGTCTCTCTGAAGCTATTGGTTAAAACGTTTATTGGTTTTATCAATGAGGGGAGTGAAATTTAATGAGCATCTGTCTAAACTACCTTTGGAAATAATAATGCCTAAGTATGTTACAGTTTCCTTTACACGAATGTTGCAGATGGATTCTAAAGCACTATCTTTAACAGGAAGAAGTTCACATTTGTTCAGGTAGAGATGTAGACCTGAGACATCAGAGAAAGACTGAATGAGGTTCAGAGCACAGGAAACTTGACTGCTGTCTCTGAAGAAAAGAGTCGTGTCATCAGCTAGCTAACTAATTAAAATTTCTTCATAAAGAACTGAGATGCCTTTTAACTTATCAGCAAGAGTTTTAGTAACTAGAAGAAAAAGATACGGGGAAATAGGACAGCCCTGTCTGATTCCTCTATTAAGACTGAATCTAGGGGAGGGGCCATTTTTTAGTTTGACAGAACAGTTAGCATTATTATACAGAGTTTTAACTGTATTACAGAAGAAAGAGCCAAAACAAAATAGATGAAGACAGTTGAAGATTAAATGATGATTAACAGAGTCAAACGCTTTGTAAAAGTCTAAAAAGAAAATCAAACTGTCATCAGAGATTAGGTGTGAGTAATCTAAAATATCAAGAACTAGACGAATGTTATTGGAGATGTGTCTGTTTTGCATGAATCCTGATTGTGTCTCTGCAATAACTGACTTTAAAACAGATTTAGGACTTTTTGCAAAGACAGATGCAAGAATCATGTAGTCAATATTTAATAGACATATGGGATGCCAGTTGTCAATGAGAAGTACATCTTTTTTGGGTTTGGGTATCAGAGTAAGAACACCTTGATTTAATGTTGGAGGAAGGAAGCCTTTGTCTATGCTCTCAACAAATACCTGTGTTAGAAAGGGGGTAATTTTATTACTGAATTGTTTATAAAATTCTCCTGTTAATCCATCTGATCCAGGAGATTTGTTATTCTAAAGGTGGTTAATAGAGAAAAGTATTTCATTTTCTGAAAGAGTAGAATCACAGAGATCCCGTTCAGAGGCCTGTATTTGTTGTATTTTATAGTTTAATGAGTGATCAGGATCTTCACTGGGTTCAAAGGCATACAGTTGACTGTAGAACAGGCTAACATAATTTGCAATAATTTTGGGGTCAGAGGTAATCTGGCCTTCAATGTTTAAATACAACAAAATTCAGTAATTCTTTATTACAGACATTAATATGTCAAATGACACGAATCCAAAATATGAAACATGTGTCAGGGTTCTGACTTTTTCCTTAATAAAGAGAAGAACCACACAGGAGATGAGAACTTTTGCTAGACTTCTGCAGAAGGAGAATCAGTCTGTGACAGCACCAACTGTGACAGAGGAGTTCTGCCTTCCCAGTGGATCCAGTCTGGTTTTATTGGTGGTCGGGGTTGATGACATGGGGGTGGGTCATTCAATCAAGCAGTACAGGAACATCATATTCTTGTACAATCAGAACTTTTCAGGTCATTGTTTTCTACAGAAAGATAGAACTGAGACGAACATATCATGGTGATAATGGCGTATAAGCAAATGAAAATTACATAACCCTAACAACAGGAAACCAGTTTGAGCTGGTTTTTAGATCATAAACGAAGGTTTAAAGAGAAACTCGAGGAAGAGAAAATACTGGAAGCGAAAACTTGGCGGTCTCCAAAACGGAAGTTAAAGATCCTTTTTTATTTACTTTGGAAAAATTTGAGGTTTACAATATTTGTGGCAAATGTATAAAATGTTCAACAAACTAATATTAGAAAGCACACAGAGAAATGTAAATAACAATAATAAAATGAATACAAACTTGAATAAAATAGATACAAATGAAATATAAAAAAGGGAATACATAGACATGACAATAGTCATTGAATATGGAGTTTTCAAAAAGCTGTAAATGACATATGATACTTCAGATTTTCATAGCAGGTTTATTTTCCATGAAGTTTGGGTTGAGGACCAAACAGACACAGGTGGACTCTTCCAGTGACATCACAGTGTTTGTGAAGAACCTCCAACCGTTTTCCTCTTCTCACAGTTTTTGCTGCAGTCAGGTGTGGCTAAACGTCATCAAGCTGAATCAACCAGAAGGAAACCAACCGTAACACTGCAGTTTGCTTCCTTCATCGTCTCCTGCTGACTGTCCAACAATCCAGAAGTTTAGAAAGTTCAAAGTTTGGAATCCTGGACATAAGGAGGACGGACTAAAAGGACAAACCTTCAACAGAAATCTCCAAAAGAAGGGTTTTCCTTCACACAGATGTTCATCAGGATGTAGGGCACAGGGAACATTAAAATAGTCCTAGTTTGACTCAGAGACCCTCATGGCTGTTTGGTTTGGTAGTTCCTGCTGGAAGACGCCTGACCTCAGTTCAGTTTATCCACCATCACTTCTACTCTCTTTTCTACTCTAGTTTGAGGATGTGAGATGTTGTTCTCTATCTCAGTGCTCTGGTCCACACCCACAACATCAAAACCTGAAGGCACCAAGAATAAAATCTAAAGACAGACTGTGGATTCTGTTCAGGATTTAGATGTTTTTAGGATTTAGATGTTTTTAGGATTGAGATAAGATAAGATATTCCTTTATTAGTCCCACGATGGGGAAATTTCCTTGTTGCGGCAGCAGTACAGGAACAAAAAATAAACACATATGTACACAGTATACACACATACATTTCCAAAAATTGCACAGGATGACCATATTAATCAGTTATTGCACAGGGTAAGATAAATAAGACAGAGCCAATGATGTTGTTTGACGTGGTTCACTGGGAGCAGCTAAGGTTGTAAAGTCAGAAGGTAGAAACAAGATGATGGCTCTCCTCTGCAAAAGCTAAAAACTGAGCAGACTGAAGTCTGAATGTGAACAAGTCAGAACAAGCAGAACCCACATTCCTGAACGACGTCTTTGTTCCTCAGTAACAGGGCATGTTTGAACAGCTGCTGCAGAACATCTAGGTTTCCTGCAGCTGGATGGAAGCAGTGCTGCCCCCTGGTGGACAGAAACTCAGCAAAGAAGCTTCAGGATGGAGTCGATTCCCACAGATCAGATCAACTCTCTGCTCTCTGCTAAAGAGGTCGTTTCATCAGCTGGGAGTCTGTTGGAGGTTCTAGGATCACAGCACAGGTTCTGTAGCAGCTGCAGCTTCTCCTCCAGGAGGGTGGAGAGGACTTTCTCCATCTGATCACAGTCTCCATGAAACCACGGATAAGATCAGTGAAGAAGAAGATCCTCCTGAGATGTGAGGGACCTTCAAGGACAACTAGAGGAAACGTCTGATCTGTGAGAGTTTGAGCTTCAAGACGGAGATCGTTTGTGAAGAGGATGAAGAGAACAGATGTCTTCTCAGAGTCCCACTTTTTCACACTCCTGAACGTAGGGCTGGGCGATATGGCCTAAAAATAAAATCTCAGATTTTTTTTTAATTCAATTTTTCCCAATTTTTTCCAGCCCTACTTAAGGAAAGCAACAAGTACAAATGGCAGACAACGGATTAAAGCACATTTTGCTTTTCTTTAATCAAACACAAGACAAATGTAACCCCCATTTCTGGGATGAATAATAAATAAATAAACACACTCTTGGAATCAAAGTTAACTAAAGATTTTTCTTCTTCTCACTCCCTTTTGGACTTGTGTTTTTGTCTTGTTTTATATAACTTTTGTCTTGCTTTTGTCTTATTTTTGTTAGTCTACTCTTGTTTTCACTTGTCCAAAATAAAAAGGTTACTTCCTTACTTCAAGTCCCAGCTGTGTTTTCAGTCCCACTTTGTATTCTAGACTAAATGAGACAAACATTCACCTGAGAGTAGCACCATTTTCTAAATGATTAACAGTACAGCTCACATCTGGGCTCTAAGGTTTTAAATGAATTAAGAAACCCCGTCTTGGATGAAGGATGAAGCAGCAGGAATCACGGTCAAACCCCCCCCCCCCACACACACACACACACGGCCGCATCGCAAATGAACACCAGCACAAGTGATAATTACAACGCAGGTGTTGTAGTATGACTGTGTGTGTGTGTGTGTGTGTGTGTGTGTGTGTGTGATTTACACTAAATCTTAAGTATGCGAACAAACACAACCCAACTCATGTCATAAGTCAGACAAAAACACTGATGTGAACTATCTTTTGATTGACAGCAGACACACCTCTGCAGAATGCGACGCCTGCTGATGATGTCACCTGCAACTGGAGTTTTACACCTTTACTGCAGTCGCGTCATTTAACCAGAATTTATTTTGAGTGACTAAAGTGTGCAATCACGGAGAAAGTCTGTCCAGAAAAATTTAACATTGAAAATGATGAAAACTGAACTGAAGAATTTAAAGAAAAGACAGAGAGAGAGAGAGAGAGACAGAGAGAGAGAGAGAGAGAGAGACAGAGAGAGAGAGAGAGAGAGAGAGAGAGAGAGAGAGCAGACAAGATCAAAAATAAAGCAAACCTGGAAACATCTTATATCTCAAATAGGTAAATCTCACATTTTGCATCAGACTAGATGCAATCTGTCTCTTTGTTGCCTCTGTATTGCCCGTTTTCTGCTCAGTGGATGAACACACCACCCTCCTCTTCCTCAACGTGTTCACAGCAAGTGAATGAGGAGGATGTTGATCATGTCATAAATAAACCCTAGACACGATCGTGATGCTGGAAAAGTATAAACGCAAATGAAAAAGTACAGACCAGGACCTCTGGTGGCGCCCGATGTGCAGCGCCCAAAGCAGCCAATGGTATCTGGTTGTTGGTCACATGACTCATTTGATTGGAAAAAAGGATTGTCCAATATGATATGTCTATTTGATACGCCTCAAAAACCACTTCCTCCAAGCGCAATAAAGTTTTTCAATATTGTGTATTTCATAGTCAATTTAAACGCAGCTTAAGTCTACGTTTCTATGGCAACTACTTCCTCCAATCAGGAGTGAGCTTGTTGGAAGGCCACACCCCTTCCACTTGAAAGCAGGATCGGGAGAATCTGTCAATCAAACATTTTGAAAACTTGATGTGAAACCATCACCGAGACATCTGATTGGTCAGTTTATAACTAGCATAACTTGTGATAAAGAAAAAAAAACGTTTGATATCAGGACATACAAGTTCCTTTCAAAATAAAATAGGCTACACCGTGTGACAATAAGATCCTCCTGCTGCAGCAGATTGACTTAGAAATGCTAGAAAAAGCTCAAATCAGCTTCCTCCATCTAACCCTGTCTTCTGCATCCTCTCCTCTAACATCAGCTCACCTTCATGTCTTCCTTCACTGCATCCAGAAACCTCCTTTTTGATCTTCCTCTAGACCTCTAGCAGTTCTAGACTGAGCATCCTTCTACCAATAGATTCACCGTCTCTGCTATGGACATGTCTAAACCATCTCAGTCTGCCTCTCTGACTTTATCTCCAAAACCTCTAACATGTGCTGTCCGTCCCTCTGATGTCCTTATTCCTGGTCCCTCCTGGTCCCTCTCAAAGAGAACCTCATCATCTTCATCTCTGCTGCCTCCAGCTCTACTTCCTGTCTTTTCCTCAGTTTCTCTCTAGGCCCAACAACATGGCTGCTCTCACCACACCTTTCTACACCTTTCCTTTCATTTCAGCTGAAACTCTTCTAGCACATTTGACACTTTTCTCCACCCGTTCCAACCTGTCTGCACTCACTTCTTCACTTCTTTCCCACAATCTCCATTACGACTGTTGACCCCAGATCCTTCAAATCCTCCTCCTTCATCTCTTCTCCCTGTAACCTCACTCTTCCTCTTAGATCTCTCTCATTCACACACATGTACTCCGTCTTACTGCAGCTAATAACCTTCAGTCGTCTCCTTGGCAGAGCAAACGCAATGCAGGAGTTCAATTTCCAGTCTTTTGTCAATTTTGTAGTAAAAAGCTGGAGAAACAGGATATAGGCCTGGGTTTCAAACTAAAAACTTCTGTCATGCTTTCAGAATAAAAATGAAGACATTTATTTAAGGTGACAAGCCCAACCAATTAGGCACAATGACACAGCTCAGATTTCTTTCTAACTTTCCATTTATCTGTCAGAAAACTACATTTGTTTTCTGACAAACGAGCATGATCGATCGTGCTCAGCATCAATGAGTACACCCCACTACATTTGTCAGAAAACCTGTAGTTTCCTTTCAGAATCAACATATTCAGTGAAATACTATACTAGATAATACACCTACTACTCATTTAACCCTTGTGCTATCCTAGGTACTTTAACATTGGGAGTTGGGTCATCTAGACCCACTAGACAGAGCTCTGAACCTTTTTTCTTCAATGATTTGTGATCTTCAGGGATTACGTGACAGACTTTGGACACTCTGGAGGGGAATGCTGGTCTTCTTTCAACAGAGCTTCAGTCAGACAGAAAGACACGGAGAAACCAGGTCTCACCAAGCTTTTAATGGTAACTTGGTAGTTTACACGATGACATTTAGATTAAGGACAGGAATTTACAGTTATGCATTTGAGAATATATGTGGTCTACAAAGAAACAAAATACAAAATAATATCAGCACAATATACCGTATGAGAAACAGTCTCTGCAATAACCAACTTGAAAATGCAACTTGGACTGAACAAACAAACAAATAAACATTGACTGAAGCCAGCTCAGTGGCCTTGAGGTTAGTGTCTGCCCTGTAACTGGAAGGGTTCAAACCCAGTGGGAGTCATCCCAAACACTATAAATGCCCCCCTGCTTGACATTCAGCATGAAGGGGTTCAATTGGGGGGGGGGTTGAACGTCCGCTCCCCACTTTATTTATTTATTTTTTTAAATGAAGTCATATAAAAGTTAAAGCCTCTGAATGCATCTCAGAGAAAGAAACTATAACTTTTTTAATCCAAGCCAGCAACCTTTCATCAATAAAATACGTAGTAGCCAACCTGCACCCACCAGAACTAATGTGAGGGTTCTTGAGGCGTCTTGCCCAAGGACAGTTTGACACGTGGACCACACTTATATGTTTAAGTGCAGCCTAAACCAGAAAAAATGACTTGTAGAAAGTTATACAGATTTAGACATAAAATAACCAAGAAATTTAAATGAGTCTTTCCTACAATATCTTTTTTTCTATTAGAAGTAAGAATCAGCAACAACATCATTTTTTAGTGTTACTTTTTGGTTTTTGCACATACAGTTATCTTTGCACATAGATAAAGTTAAAATATAGCTCAATTGCAACTTGTCTTAGAAATGCTATTAAATACATCAAGTTCTTAGACAAATATTGTCTAGACACATTCAAGTAAAGTCAGTCACAAACCTTAAAAATAATATAAAAACTTTTAAAAAGTACAAACATTCAAAATAGCATTAAAAAGATACTTTATGAAGGTCAATCCTGACCTGTAAACATTTATGGCACTTTTTGTACCTTCGTTAAGGCCATAAGTGATATACAGTCACACGAGGACTGGGTCAAGGCAGGAACTTTGACCTGTGACCTTACCGTCAATGGTTGATGGCTCTATCACAGTGGCTGCTAAGACTAAAGATTTGACAACAAAAAGAAAAATTACAGTGCAAAGTTATAAAAATGTTTCACACTTTTTTGTGCTTTTTCTAAATGTTGTATAAAAAAAATAACTTCTTGTGAAATACAAGTTACATCTTTTCTCTTCAACCCTTGTGCTATCCTAGGCACTTTAACATTGGGAGTTGGGTCATTTAGACCCACCAGACAGTGCACTGAACCTTTTTTTTTCAATGATTTGTGATCTTCACTGGTGTCCATGGATTACATGAAATCCTCTCCACCTTTATCCACCTTTGTCATGGTAGGGAGAACACCTCAATGAAAGGGGGGGGGGGGTCATAGGATAGCACAAGGGTTAAGGCAGCAGAACAATGTCTGATTAATACAAAGTTGGTCTGCTTTTCAGCAGATGTGCAGATAAATAAACTATATTCAGTAAAAATTGTTTGAACATGAAAGACTTCCTGTTCAGCAGCAGGTCACACTTGTTCTTCAGCTTCAGAACTTGATGAAGACGAGTTCAGAGGGTCTGTGACGGTGTGGCACCATCTTTAGCTGGATCTCTGGTTCTGGGTCCGCCATTGAAGTCAGAACTTCCTGTGATCAGAAATGAAACCACCAACTTAGATTCATGTTTAGCTAATTTAAATAACGTTTAAATCAAATGTAAGTGGGGCTGCACGATAATGGAGTGGTCAGCACCCAGGCTCTGGTTCAAACCCCAGTTGGGACCTTTCTGGATGGACTTTGCATGTTCTCCTGGATGTGGAACCCCAGCCTACTCCAACAGTCCAAAAACATGCTTCATAGGTTAAATCAGGGGTGGCGAACACGCGACTCTCGAGCCACATGTGGCTCTTGGCCAATGAGCGTGCGGCTCTTTGCGTCTCATCATATTTTCTATATACTTTGCCTCGTTTCATATTGTTTTTCCCTCTTAAACCACACTCAAACCATCAGATGGTATTAAAAATAAATAATAATTAAAGTAATTAGGCAGTGTGTGTGTGTGTGTGTGTGTGTGTTTGATGCTGCTCCCAACACATACGTGACCGCCAATCATCTGCGCGGGTTACGCCCACTATCGGAACACAAAGATAAAGATTTGATGTGCGTGCAGACTGTTACCCTCATGGTCAAAATGGAGAAATTCAGAGTATAAAGATAAACACAGGACATTTCTGGAAGAACGGGAAGATTCTTACTTTTTACTGAACGGAGTGGAAAGTCACGATGTTTATCATTATGAGCTTTTGGAAGCAGTAACATTGGTCATGGAAGAAAAGAACAAAACAGATCCAGGGGACAATTAAAAACTCTTCCTGATCTGACACAAATTAAATTGTCTCCTTTATGAACAAGTTGAAGCTTTTCTAAGTCCACATTCAAAACAACAATCTGTCCCACTCTCCTTCTTTGCGCAGCTCACAGCAGAAAGCTGCAATCAGAATGAATGAAGCGCAGAACGTGATGCTGCTTGCGCAACTGGACTGAACGACCGCAGATCACTTTTCTCATGGATCCTTTAATACAGAGACGGACTGCCCGAGATCCCCGCTGGTCACTGACGAGGCAGCGAGAGAACCGGAGATAAATGAGCTGAAATCTCTTTATGTTACGTTTTGGACGTGTGTTAAAGAGCTGTTCTCAAGCTGCTGTCGATGGTCTCCTCAATATATGTCTGTGAGTTCCTGTTTATTACCTTGAAACACGTGAAATCAAAGCATCGGTCCGTTCTGACCAACACTCACGTAAAGGAACTGATCAGAGAGGCTACAACTGGCCTGGGGGTTAGCCCCGCCTTCAGCCCCTAAGACTTTTGTTGCAAAAAGTCACAAATCAACAGAGAGACAGACACAGAGACACAGAGAGAGAGAGACACACACACAGAGAGCGAGAGAGAGAGAGAGACAGAGAGACAGAGAGACAGAGACAGACAGAGACACAGACAGAGAGAGAGAGAGTGCGTCTTGGCAGGTCAGGGTGTGGTGTGGCTCTTTGACTCTCACAGTGAATAAATTCGGCTCTTGGTGTCAAACTTGTTCGCCACCCCTGGGTTAACTGATGCTTTTAAATTGTCCCTGGGTGTGTTTATGTGGCTGTGTGGCTTTTCCGGACTATAGGTCGTTGCGGAGTATAAGTCGCACCAGCCAAAAAAAGCATTATAAAGTAGAAGAAAAACACAGATAAGTCGCACTGGACTATAAGTCGCATTTTGACGGGAAATTTATTTGACAAAATCTGAGACCAAGAACTAATAACTTGCACAACCTCATATGACACAATCATAGCAGACTGTTTATCTCATAATTTCACAGTAATTCTTTCTCATACTTATTTATTTATTCCTTTCATGAAGCATCATTGGCCAACTAATACTCTGTTTTCATCCTGTATTTGTAGAAACAGTTGTCATTTTTATTGCATTTCTGAATCTATGAAATCATTGGAAAATAAAATATGATGTTGTTAGCCTTCAAGATCTCACTGTAAAAAAAAAAGTTTGCTGATTCTCTGAGTCACTTAACAAACTCTTAACACTTAACATACCTCAAACATCAAATTGACCCAGGAACATCATCTCTGTTCCTCACAAATGAACATAACAGGAGGGTTAACAATAGATTTATTTCAATGTATTTCTAATATAAGTCAAACTATGAAAAAAAGGGCGACTTATAGTCCAGAAAATACGGTATCATAAATCCAATTTGTGCGACTGCATAATCAATGGAAATGAGCTTAAGTCTACGTTTCTGTGGCAACCACTTCTCCCAATCAGGAGTGAGCTTGTTGGAAGGCCACACCCCTACCACTTGAAAGCAGGATCGGGAGAATCTGTCAATCAAACATTTTGAACACTTGATGTGAAACCACCACCTTTTACCGAGACATCTGATTGGTCAGTTTATGACCAGAATAACTTGTGATCAAGAAAAACTATCCTGAAACAAAGAGGATTACTAAGAACGTGTTAAAAAGTATCAGATCCAGAATGTTCTTCTGACCAATAGAATGACTGAGGAACAGCTGTTTATTTCTCACAAACCTGAACCCACAACAGGTTTCTGAATCTGAAGGGTTCCTGCTCAAAGACAGCGCCTCCTGCTGGTCGTACTCTGACATTTCATTACAGTAGAATCTAGAACTCACCTGCAGACGACCTCTGTTCATTCCTTCCTCTGATAAACCTTAAAATCCTCTGATGAACTGTTCAAAAAACAAAAACAGAGTCATGAAGTAAAAGAGTGATGCTGAGGACTTTGGCTACTCTGAATTCATTTAACACATTAAAAAGAATGAAAGAAACTCAGATAATTGACACAGATTTGCTCCGGAAAGAACTGAAGATTTTCTTACTTTTGAAGTAGAAAATCAACAGTCCAACTCCAATCACAACAATCAGATCAATAACAGGACCAATCAGTACATAGTGATGACGTCTTCCTCCTACAATAAAAAGCAGATCAGAGTGAATAAACAGACTGAGAAATGACTTGTTCTGGGTTTTAGTGGTTTTTGTGATTCTCTGTTTCTACAGACATGATTACTCACCAGAAAAGAGAGGGTTCTTCAGTTCTGTGCTGCTCTGAGAGCTGACAGGATTTTTCAGGCTGCAGATAAACGTCTCCTCCTTTGTGTCCTGAAGACAAAAGTTGAGAAAGTTTCATCACCGTGGACAGAAACCAAAACTTTTGATAAAATTGTTTTTTTTTTTTTTGAATCATTTATAGTTTAGGTAAGAATTTAGTTTTCCTCATCATTTGTGGCTGAATGTTGAACGTCTTATCTATACCTTAGTGATCTGTAGCTCTGTGCCTTTTTCACGTCTGTCATCAAGAATCCAGAAAACCTCCACATCTCCCAGATCATCAGTTCTGTCAAAGCTACAGATGAGGATACATTTGGTTTGTTCAAGATTACAGTCATGAGTAATTCTGGGTTTGGGGACTGGAGCTGAAAAGAGAACAAATACAAAACTTAGAATGAATAAAATGAATCAAATCAAAGCAAAGTTACAGAAAACAAACTATAACTTGCAGAGAACTCATAGTTTTAGAGCAGACATGATGACTCACTAGGAAGGAGAGGGTTCTTCAGTTCTGTGCTGTTCTGAGAGCTGACAGGATTATTCAGGCTGCAGATAAACGTCTCCTCCTTTGTGTCCTAAAGACAAAAGTTCAGAAAGTTTTAATGTTGTGGACAGAAGTCTAATCTTTGCCTGGAGAAAATGTGTGTTTTTGCTTTTAATCATTTATTATTCTTTTCATCGTTTGTGGCTGAATGTTGAATGTTTTCTCTGTGTACCTTAGTGATCTGTATCTCTGTGCCTTTTTCACGTCTGTCATCAAGAATCCAGAAAACCTCCACATATCCCAGATCATCAGTTCTGTCAAAGCTACAGGTGAGGATACATTTGGTTTGTTCAGGATTACAGTCATGAGTAATTCTGGGTTTGGGGAGTGGAGCTGAAAAGAGAACAAATACAGAACTTAGAATGAATAAAATCAAAGCAAAGTTACAGAAAAACAAACTATAACTTACAGAGAACTCGTAGTTTTAGAGCAGATAGGATTTTTCCGTTAATCTCTGGTGTGTACACGCCGCCGTGATCTGGTTTCACATCACTGATGGTCAGTTCACCTGTTTCATTATTAAAGCTGCAGCCATCTGGAAGAATGACAGACATTTATGTAGAAATGTTTACCAAACAGAATTTGATCACTTCTGATCACTTTTTCAAAGTCAGTCCAACAATCACATTTGACACAAAAGAAATTGATTATTTCTGTCATAAAACAAGAAAAACAACAGAATCACAGAAGGTTAGCATGAATGTTGGCGTCATTTTTTAGGGCACAACAGCACCTTTGCTTTTAATAGGAAGTAGACAGGATGTGACATCACAGGACACCACAGTCTCATTGTAAATATTTATTACTGGAAATCTACTAAGTTCTCACCGGTACATCTGCCGTAAAAAGTTGTATTCCCTCCAAACCACTCTGCAACAGGAAAATCTCCATGTTTCCATTTTATCCTGTTAATGTATGTTTCTGCATCATCTGGACTGAGGACGACGCTGGAGCCCTTTAACCCGAAAAGCAACTTCACTGTAAAGAAAAAAGGTGACAACTGACTCAAGGAATTCATGTTACATGGGAGTTTAAATTAAAAAAAATAAACTTTTACTTTGGTAAATACAGCTTTGGATTCTTCTTAAACATTCTTAAAGAATAAATTAGAATTTTTCCGAGCTTAAAACATAATATTGTAGCGTCCCTTTCCCACACAGAGACTTGTCCAACAACAATTCTCTCCAAAACAGAGAAAAACTCTCCCATTCTAAATTCCTTTGCTCCAGCTCCTCCCATTACCTGCTTTTCGGCTGAACTCTATTAACACCCCCTTCCCCTCCCTCAGTCTGCTACAATATGAACAAAATCTAACCGAATTCCAGAAAAACTGGTCGTGATCACAGCGCCACTTGACAAGTACTGTCCAAATTCAACAGTTCATTTAAATGTGGCCAATATTTTGTTCAACTGGTCATTTTTAGCCACTAAAAAAGTCCTATTGTTGTTCCTCTCTCCTGCAGCTGTTAGTGTGTCCAGGAGTCTGTGCCTTCACCAGGAAGACTCCTGTCCCAGGAACGGCTGAACCAAAGAAGTTTCCAGTATACATATTTTTGAGGATTTTCCTGTTCCCAAATTCCTAATTTTTTTTTGCCATAATTGTCGAGCATGTTTTTAGGAACTTCCTATGTTTTTATTTTCCATTTTGTTGTTAGAAAGAAGCTTCCTGGGTTTTTCCATAAAAAAAGCTTCCTGTACCAGGAAGTGGGCTGGCAGAATTGTAAAAGACCCATCTCACCCCGGACACTGCCTTTTCAGCCTCCGCCCATCAAGGCAGCGCTTTCGAACGATGCGCACAATGAGTTATATCACTAGAGGAGACATCACGTGGTTCCTCATGGGAGGAGAGCACCGCCATCTTGGTGAGGTCAAGTTACTGCTGCAGTGAATGCATGTGAACACATTTTTTGCAAAATTCTCTATCATTCTGCGGGTTTCAACTGCCAAAATCAGAAAAATGAGTCCACGAAGGAGGAAGGTATATCATTTCACAGGTAAGTACTATAATTTTCTTCTTTTAAGGCTGCAGGGGCTTCAGTAATCATACACATGTTGACATGCATGATGCTGCAGGGCTATTACCAACATGCTGCATGATGTACGTATAATTTGCTGTCGACATAAATGTACATTTTATTTTGCTAAACTTGCATACAGCATACTAGGACTGGGCTATTATAGTAATCTAGATTTATACATTTCTGACTCAGTGACTGAACGTTTCTTGCAGTTTTCCAATGGATTCAGACTTTAGGAAAAAGTAGACCTTAGCTATCAAAAGAGCTAACCTAGATGGATCACTGTGGAACCAACTAGAAATACAGTCTGGATGTGTTCAAAACATTTGTGGAAACAGATTTTGATGAGACTGGCCAGACTGTTTGCTTGAACCCAGACACCATAACATATGTGTTACACAAATTGATCACTCACATGAATCAGTATAAATCTATTGCTTTTCTTTGTTGTTGTTTTTTTTTTGGGGTAAATCTATTGTTCACTTTTGGACTTCTTTTGAATATTTATTATTATTATTATTGACTTACTGTTGGCTTTTTGTAAATAATTTAAGTTACACGTCAAAGATGTCTTAAACTCCTAAATGTTTACAAATTATTTTTATTTTATTTTTTGTAATAAATTTTTTATTTGTAAGAAGTCCTGCAACAATGCATTTTCATTCAAGTTTGAGCTTTTAAGGCTGCCTGTTTCTCTTCTTTAACAACAACTAATGATGCATGCACGCATGCACGCATGCACACATGCACACATGCACACATGCACACATGCACACATGCACACATACATACATACATACATACATACATACATACATGCATGCATACATACATACATACATACATGTATAAATATATTTAAATGTAAAAATCTATATAGTATATAAAAGCTACTTAGACACCACTAAAAGCAATAGAAATTATTGTCATGTGGATCTCGTCGACCTCACCAAGATGGCGTCACGCTCCGCCACCGTCGGCAAGGCTTCTAAAACGGGGAGAGGCCGGCAAGATGGCGGCGTGACCGGTTTGTTTATATCGAGCTCCGAGCACCTAACTTTTTTATTGAGCTTTTTTGAAGCAGCAAGATTTCACCTTTTCTATAAAACGACCGGGGAACGTTGTGGATTGTAGTTTTTGGATACTTTTTACAAATTCCCACCGTTCAAAATTCCAAAACCTCCTAAAAGAAGCGAATCTTCAAAAGAAAAACAAAGCTCCGCTACCTTGTTGTTAGCCGACGAGCACGACTACTCCGGCAGCAGCATGGACATACCCGTGACTTCAGAGGAAGAATTTCCTTCACTCCCAGTGACCCCAAGTAAGCCTCCTCTTGCTAAGAAGCCTACTTTGCCCTGGTCTATGAAATCGGATGTAGCAGTCAATATGCTCGCCGATCTGATCAACTCAAGAAGCGATGCTCTTGAAAAAATGGTTGAAACTGTCCGTTCGGAAATTAAACTCATAAATGACAAAGTTGATGCTATGGAAAAACGTGTGGAAAAAAATGAGGAATATACATCGAAATGCTTGGCACGGGTTGCAGATGTGGAAGCTTATGGTCGACGATGGAATCTGAGGCTCTACGGTCTTCCTGAGGCTGAAAAGGAAAACGTGCGCGAGGAGATGGTCAACATTTGCCAGCATGTTTTGCCCTCAGAAAAAGAAAAGTTTCCCGATGCTGTTGATGTCGCTTATGGATGGGAAGAAAACGCCAGGAGGACCCGAGGCCTCGAGGGGTTCTAATCAGATTCATCTCCCGGCGTCTGAAGGAGGAGGTTTGGAGAGCGGTCAAGAAGAACGGCTTTCTCCAAGCCAAAGGCCTGCGCTTCAACGAGGACCTAACAAAGGAGGACAGGGAGAATCGGCAGAAGCTGTGGCCGAACATCAAGAAAGCAGAGGAGGGAAAGGCGGCTCACTTCGTGGGAGGCCGTGGATTTATTAATGGATCAGAAGTTCACCCATGAATAAAGAAACTAAAGAGAAATAAATAAAGAAGAAAGATTTTTTTTTTTTTTTTCTCCAACCATGTGAGGAGTCCAGTGTGCTCCCCTCTGTATTCTCAGGATTCCCCCTCCCAAATCCCTTTTCAATTTTTTATTTGAGATGATTCCCTCTTGTTTTGTTTTTACGGTTATCTAAAAAATAGGTTTAGTGGGGACATTTTACTCACTGAAAGTCATCCATCAGGTCATTATATTTGCCAAATACTACAATGTGGTGATAATATTGTTATTTCAGCCAATATTTATGGATACAACACTGTCAAAGAAAATTATCAACTTCTGTTCTATATAGAAAACTTATTGTTAAAATGGTTAGAAACATTTCCAAATGCTATCATATTGTTGGGGGGTGATTTCAATAATGTCCCAGATAATAATGTAGATAGGTGTCCTCTTCGTGGGCCGGATGGAAGCAACACCAAGCTGAAGAATTTTAAGGAGAAATTTGACCTCCATGATATATGGAGAAGGAAAATCCCTGATGTCAAATGCTTTACATGGAGGAAAAAAAACGGTACAAATCAGTCCAGAATTGACTTTGGTTGGTCTCAAAAAGTGTTACTATAGATCAGATTGATGTAAACATTTGCCCCACCCCTCTTACAGATCACAAAGCCATAGTTATTAAGATAAAGTTTACCACCTCTAAGTCTTATGCCACTCATTCAGCTTATTGGAAACTTAATAGCTCTATTTTATTGGATGACACTGTTAAAAAACAAATCAAAAGAGAAATAGCTCATTTTTGGTCTAAAGCTAATACAGACAAGAAATATGGTTTACACTGGGAGCTTTTTAATTTTGAAATAAGTAAATATCTCAGAAAAGTAAGTAGTGATAAAGCTAAAAGTAGAAGAGCACATGAAGCTAATGTCATTTCAAAAATCACTCATCTGTGTCAGAATAATGCTGACACACTATCAGATGTAGATAAACTCCAACTCTTTAACCTTCAAACTGAATTGGATCCTTTAAGTCTTCAAACAGCCAAGGGAGCTTTTGTGAGATCTCCATCAAGATGGCTTGAAAATGGTGAACAAAATTCACATTACTTCTTTAATCTGGAGAGACCCCATTCTAAAGGTAGTAGCATTCACAGAATTAATATAGATGGAATTATTTCAGGAGACCATAAAGTCATTTCTAACTATTGTTGTGAATTTTACCAGAAACTTTATAGTTCTACATTTAGTCAAGTTTCAACAGATGCCTTCATAGATTCGTTAACAGTTAAGACCATCACTGAAAGTGAAAAGTGAGAGCATGATTACACTTGAGGAAGTACAAAACGCCATAGAACAACTTAAATCCAATAAATCACCAGGAACAGATGGGCTGACTTCAGAGTTTTAGTAATGTTTTGCTGAGGATCTGTCTTCCTTTTTGCTTCAAATGTTTTTAGAAAGTATAGATAAAGAACTTCTTCCTACAACATTGACTCAAGGCTTGATGACATTAATTCCAAAATCCGGAAAAGATCCATTATTCTTAGATAACTGGCGTCCAATATCACTACTCAACAATGATTATAAGATCTTTGCAACAATCTTGGCCAAGAGACTCAAACTGACACTGGACTCAGTAATTGATGAGACCCAGTCTGGTTTTATGCCAGGAAGACATAATGAATATCAGGCTAGTTTTGGACATTCTTGATCATCCAGAACTTACAAATGATAATGGTTTTATTTTATTTCTGGATTTTTACAAATCATTTGATACCGTAGAACATAAATTCATTTTGCATTGTCTTAAAAAATTTGGTTTTGGAGAATACTTTTATTCAGCTATTGTAACATTATACAAAAAGTGTAACAGCTCTATTAAATTAGCAGCGGGCACCTCTCCCAGATTTAATCTAGAGAGAGGAATTAGGCAAGGCTGTCCTGTTTTTCCGTATCTTTTCCTTTTAGTTTCAACTGTTAACAGATCACATTTAATCCAGTGCCTTAGAAGACATCAATCTCATTGACTAAGAACTAATTATTACTCAACTTGCAGATGACACTACACTTTTTCTAAAAAATGAAAAGCAAATTCCTGTTGCTTTTGACGTTATTGGGACATTTTCAAAGGCGTCCGGTCTTTGTTTGAATGTGAATAAATGCGAATTGATGCCAATTAAAGAATGTGTTGCTACTACTTTGTATAATCTTCCAGTTAAATCTGAAGTGAAATATTTAGGTATTTTAATAACAAGAGACCAACATGCAAGAAGCTCCCTAAATTTTAACCCAATAATAGAAAAAACGCAAAGGAAATTGAATCAGTGGCTCTCCAGAGATCTATCTTTGAGAGGAAGGATTTGACTCAGCAAAGCAGAAGGTATTTCCCACTTAACATACGCAGCTTTGGCTTTACATGTTGATGATAAAATTATCAAAGAAATTGACAAAATGCTTTTTAATTTCATTTGGAAAAACAGAACCCATTACTTAAGAAAAAATGTTCTCATGAACTCCTATGACAAAGGTGGCTTCAATTTTCTCTATTTTTATACCTTAAATAACACATTTAAAATTAATTGGCTGAAAAAACTTTTTAGAAATCCCAGCTCCATTTGGAATACTATACCTCTTCATATTTTATCTAAAGTTGGTGGTGTTGATTTCTTTCTCATGTGTAATTATGATGTATGTAAAATCCCACTTGAGTTATCTGCATTTTATCGCCAAGCCTTCCTTTCAGGGTCCCTTGTATACAAACACAACTTTTCACCTCACAAATATTCTATCTGGAATAACAGAGACATTTTGTATAAACGTAAATCACTTTTCATAGAACATTGGTTTTGAAATAAGATTATTTTTGTGTATCAATTATTTAACAACCAGGGCTTACTTTTAACTTATGAGGAATTTCTCTCTAAATTTAACTTCCCTGTTCCCCCTTTAGAATATGCTAGAGTGTTTGGAGTTATTCCCTCTGGTGTATCCATGCCATTTAAGTCCAACACAGAGTTCACATTGAGGAGCCTTTTCTACTCTCTCCCATAAATATTCCTGTGGGGAAAATATGTCTGACCGGTTATCCCAGGAAAAACAACAAAGCCATTAGAACACTATTTCAAACTAACGTTGTTTCACTACCTCGTAGTCTTATTGTCTAATTGGAACATGTTTGTTGAAGATATTGCATGGAAGGAGGTTTGGCAAATACCCAATAAATTTTTAATCACTAATAAGGTTAAAGAAGTTTCTTTTAAGATTATCCATAGAATTTATCCAGCTAAAACGTTTATTCAAAATAGATTTAAGTTAAACATTGAGACATTTTGTAGTTTTGGTTGTATTTCCCCTGAAACAGTTATTCGTCTTTTCTGGTATTGTCCCAAAGCGAAGGTGTTTTGGCAATTTTCTGGTAGAAAACCCTGTTTCACTGTATTCCTTTCTGATTTAAGTCAATATATCAACAGTATTCGAAATTCAGAGAAGCAAAAAGCAATCAGAACATTGTCTGTATGTGATAGATTCAGCATTTTTTCATAGAGTTTCACCCCCTGGCATATTTCTATTTTTATTCTTGTTCTTCTGTATGTTACAGATGTGTATTTGATATTTGCAGTTGTGTTTTTTACTGCATACCTAAAAGTACTTTCGGGCGTGTCTCCTCTAGTGATATAACTCATTGCCCCTCCCCTTCCGTCTCACACACGCGACTACGGCTAAGGCGTTACGGTTCGTGCCTACGTGAACACTGACCATCACCGGGACATTCATGCACATTCACACACCGCTACGTGTCTTGTCCAAGGACACAACGACGAGACAGCTTGTTGCTGGGGGGAGCGACCCTCCCTTCGGCCATCCATTGAGGACGACCTGCTCTACCACCAGACTGCCGCCCCGATGTCAATTACGAACAGCGTTAACTTAACCCACACAAAGAAAAGAAAACCCCGATTATCACGCGTTGTACGACGCTGAAGTTGGCTTCCGATTCACAGCTTCCGATTCGCGAGTTGATTTTTAGGTTGATTTTTACAGCATTTTGCGCATTAAAGTCCCATTTGACCGGGTCCTGTTCAAAAACCGCAGGACCTGGACTGCTCAAACCTGGATTAATTTATGATTTAGATACTAAAGAACCCATTAAACACAGTTTCTGATCTTATGCAATTTAAAGGTAATAGGGACAACTTGAAGCAAAACACCAAAACAGGAACTTTAAAGTAAACAAACCAAGAAATGTTGAACAAAAAAACAAAATATAAGTCAGGGGCACATGCTAACCCTGACCATAACTATGTGTCCAATCTGACATCTGTTTCCCAGTTTCTGTTGTATGTTGATGTCTGAGATTTTTATGTCGCCTCTTCCAGCCATCTTGGATTCCTGTAGTCCATCATAAAAGTGCCAGCTTTTGTCTGTGCCCAGTCTGTGGAATGCAACAAAATGATTTTGAGCACCCAGGTGATTTGTTATGGGCCACCGGCTCGTACCTGTGGAAACAAATACAATAGTACAATCCAGTTTAAAAATAAAAATAGAAAAATGTCAATGATTCTATAAATAATTTTCCCTCCAAAATTGAATAGTAGGGAAAAAGACATATGACGCTAATTAAATTAAACCCAATGCTATAAATCTCTACATTAGTGCTGCATTTTACGCCTTACTTTCAACCAAGAAGTTCAGTCAGATGTGGCAACGCTGTAGGATGCTGGTTCTCAGTCAAAGCGTTTTTGTGAAGGATTGATACCAGTAGAAGACATGGCAACCCATGCATAAAGGTACATTTTTGATGTTCTTTTTTGTTCTGTGCATGGCCCCGCACCTCTGAAAATGTTAAAAAGTGAGAAAGTACAAGATTTGTTTCAAATATTTGGACTTCTCTTTGTTTGATTCTCATATATATGCTACTTTATACATACTTTTGCATGGAAGTAGTACGATAATGTCATTGGACCACTTGTCAATGTCAGCCTGCAATTTAGTGAGGTCTTCACACCTTGCAACAAAACTATTGTTTCTGTTACAATAACAGTAAAAACAAGCAAACAGTTTGCTAGATAAGTGTATGTAAAAGTTTTGTCAATAAATACAATGGATTTACACAATATGTATTGAGTTGTAACTTCTTTTTGCAGTTGGAAAGGCTGGATTAAGACAACTTCTTTACTGTAAAGGAATTCAAGTCTACATGTGACCATGTCCTCCTCTGCCCCAAAAGCATCCCAGATTGATCTGGTGAATCTTCAGATCGAATGCATAATTTAATCCAGGTTTGAGCAGTCCAGATCCAGCTGTTTTGGAACAGGACCCGGTCTAATGTGGACTCAGTGCACAAAATGCGATCAAAATCAACCTATTTCACATTTTCACAAATCAGAGGAAGTTTTCACAAATCAGAAACTGTGTTTAATGTGTTCTTTAGTATCTAATGCATAATTTAATCCAGGTTTGAGCAGTCCAGGTCCAGCGGTTTTTGAACAGGACCCGGTCAAAAGTGGACTCAATGCGCAAAATGCTGTAAAAATCAAAATATTTCACATTTTCACAAATCAGAAGAAGTTTTCACCAATCAGAAACTGTGTTTGATGGGTTCTTTAGTATCTAAATTATAAATTAATCCAGGTTTGAGCAGTCCAGGTCCAGCGGTTTTTGAACAGGACCCGGTCAAAGGTGGACTCAATGCGCAAAATGCGGTCAAAATCATCCTATTTTACGTTTTCACAAATCAGAGGAAGTTTTCACAAATCAGAAACTGTGTTTAATGTGTTCTTTAGTATCTAATGCATAATTTAATCCAGGTTTGAGCAGTCCAGGTCCAGCGGTTTTTGAACAGGACCCGGTCAAATGTGATCTTGGTGCGAAAAAAGACAGTGGAATGCTCCTTTAGTGCACTCGCGAATCGGAAGCCAACTTCAGCGTTCCAAAGCGTCGTCCGGTTCTTATCTATTTTGTGACAAGAAGTTCTTTTAGTATAAATCAGAACTTACCCGAGTGAACGTCTGTGATGAACCAGGGTAAAGACAAAATAATAAAAAAGGTCGTCGACGACATTTTTCTTAAAAAAACAAAAAAAAACAATAATACCTACATAAATAAAGTTATCTTCTACAAAAAAAGTTGTGTCGCTCCTCACGACTCTCCGCAACGACTACCTTCTCCAATGCTACCGACGTTCTATGTCTTCCTTCAGTCACCTTTTTCCACCAATAGCTCAACTCGATTAGTGACTCCTCCTCCGTCCCATTGGGTTGAATCAAGAAGGCGCGTTTATGGGCAGCTCGATATGGGCGGGTCCGCTCTGTCGCTCCGGGACACAACCCTGTGTGTTGTTTTGCAGGTGCTGTGAGCGTGCGCTTCTGCTCCTTTACGTTTATCATTTATCCACTGCGACTCATACAGATTAACTTTCAGGGATGTGCTGACTGGGATTGAGTGCTGTTTTTACCACTTTTACCAGCCCCAGCCTCAGCCTGCTGACAGCCAGTCCCAGCAATGTAGTCACAATGACTTATCGCAGCTGCAGGCGGTTGATCAGTCCGATGTGAAGGCTCCCCCATACATTAGAGGTGATCGGCCTGATGCGTTCTCGATCCAGGAATGGGAGGATATGATGAAATGTTACTTGTCCAGGGTGAACTGTGTGACCCCTGCAGAAATGTTGTCATGTCCCGGCTGGCTGGTAAAGCCAGGGATGTAGTTAAAGTGCCATTTCGGTCTTGGCTGAATGAGTCCCACTGAAATGTTTATAGCCGTCTTTGATATTCTTAAACACAATTTCAGTGAACTGACATTTTCTGCTCTTCCAATGAGAGACTTTTATAACACTTTGCCGCGGGTTGATGAGGACGCTATGGATTACTGGATTCTTCTAACCAAGTCTATTGATGCTGTAGATGAGTGTCTCCAGAGGTGAGGGAAGCGGGTGGAAGACCCAGGAGCAGAGGTGGTTACAATGTTCATTAATCATTGTCCCGATCCCGCTCTTGCACTGTTGTTCCACGTAAAGTCTCCCGAGGAATGGACAGCAGCTGAGGTGCAGACGCACCTGGATGGGCATGTCAGGAAGATTAGGGGGACACGGGTTCACACACAACTATGAGGTTCTGTTTGCTCATATATTTTTGGCTCAAACGGAACCTCATGCGTAACCACACGTGTTCATAATAATAAAGATCTTATTTTGAGTGGATATTATTTGAAAAACATAATGACCCTGACGGTCACATTTGCTCATAAGAATGTCGCCCTCAAATGTATTTGAGGGCGACATTGAAAGAAAAAACAGTCAGTTTTCAATTGTTAAGCGAATAGAAACAGCGCTTGACGTTTTATGGCATTTCTTAATCCCCTGACATTTAAAGAACCTAAAGATAAAGACAAGATTTAAAAATAAAAAGGAAAGAGAAAAAAGAAATCGGAGTAAATAGGAGTGTCGTTACTTTCAATCTATGCACCAAATTCCACTTAGAGTGGGAAAAAATTATTTTAAGTAACCTATACGCCCCTTTAAGGATTTAATTGTAATATACCAGAATAAAGACCAAATGTATCTCACATTCAAAACTATATATTATAAGATGAACAAGAACTTGTTATCTTAACATCTCAGGCAGCCATGGTGCAGCGGTAGAGTGGTTGACCCATGATCGTAAGATTACGGGTTCGATTCCCGCCTTGCACGCCCATGAGTTGAAGTGTCCTTGGGCAAGACACTGAACCCCACCTTGCCTCTGGTGGCACCTGTGCTTGGCAGTGGAGCGCTTTGGGCCTTGTAGGTAGAAAAGCACTATACAAGTATTTACCATCTCAATGTAATGAACTGTGAACACATCTTAAAGAAATAAAGGGCAGAACAAGTGTTTTCCTTTAACAGCAAAAAGCTGCTCAGGATGCAGTTATTTCTGTTGGTCTGAGTTCTCAGAAAGACCCACTTCTTCACCGTTAATAGAGGCTCAGGCCCCACATAGTAGGCGACTTTTCCTTTTCTTCTTCTTCTTAAGGGCCAAAGTGCTGCTCTGGTGTCCCGGTCCGCTGGGCTCAGGTCCTCCGTGAAGTGGAGATGACGCTCCTTCAGGATGGGATTGTTTCTTGCAGCTTTCCACACGGCATCTCTGTAGGTTCTGGATGAAAACTGGAGAATGGTCCCTCTGGGCTTCCTGTCGTTTTCCTTCAGGTTTCCCAAACGGTGCACAGTGTCGATCCCATCTGGAAGCTTCTGCAAATGTGGATGGTTTCTCTTTTCACATCTTATCTGGACACAGTTTCCGGTACCTTCCAGCGTCTTATAGTGTTCAGAGTCTTTCCTGCAGCCGCAGAACAGCAGCTTCATCTCTGTTTGTTTTCTTTTCAACTATGTCCCTCCTTTTCTTTACATCTTTTATTTCTTCAAAAGCAAAGTCAACTGATTTTTTTAGGCCCTCAATTTTGAACGAATTGATTAATTTCTCCACAGCGTCAAAGCGGATGTTAATCAGGCTTGAAAGAACATCAATGACATCGTTGTTACCACCAGCACTGCTGCTTCTCCTCTCACCTTGTGGTGTTGCCAGTAGTGCTTTTTTGAAAGCTGGCTCTTTGCATGGGGTCCCTTCAGTTGAAATAGGCAGGGCTGGAAAATCTTCTTCATCCGGGATGATCATGTCTTGTTCAGGGTTTGTCTTCGGTGTATAGTCGTGTCCTGCACCACTAACGGCACTGCTGCTGTTAGCCATGGCTTTGCTCTCCTTAGAGGCTCTTTTCCGTTCTCGAGATGGCATTGGACAGTAAAATGATTTCCTTTTTTGATTATAACAGCAAGAAACGTGCAAGTAGCGTTTAATTAGTTGCTTTCTGCAGTATTTTTCAAAGTTTGGCGCAACAGGTTGAAAAGTAGCGTGTGCTCAAGCCGCCATCTTGGTCAGCCCCCTAGGTACAGCAACCATTCGGGGTCCTTCGAGTTGTGTTTACATCACATCATGTGATTGGCTGTCCGTTGGTCCGATGGCGTATCAGATAGTGATTGGTCTGGACACTACCATAGAATGAGATATTATGAAGTCCGTGTTTTTTAAATAATTTTTTTATTTTTTTAACTTATGAAGTCCGCTGTAAACAAGCAGAGCTCCAACATGGAGCGAGATGATCTTCTAAACGTGCTTTTATTATTGTTATGATTATTATTAAGTGCATTTGCAGCCGAACGGACTGCGGTCCGAACCCTTCTCCGGATTGAACACCATAACAAAGCACCTTCCCCGCCTGCAAACATGAAGCTATGAGACTCCAGCTGCTCTGATCAGAGACACTGTTCTCTCTGTGGAGCAGCAGGTTCATTCTAACAGCCACAGATCTTTTTACAAAGTGGGGTGTTGCAAAATCTCTCCATAAACACTACAAAGAAAAATGTCAGACACAACTTGTGAGGGAAAAGAACTTTGTATTACAAAAGGAAACATGAAATGAAAATATGTAGAGCCCTAGCAGATCTCCACGCTACGTGTCCACCGTAGTGTGACTGGAAGGACCTCAAAAAGGTAGTTGTAGGCCGAACGGTTATTTTCCCTTTAGCGCATTTTTGGTTTAAAAACCAAAGAGATTCGGAACCTTTTGCTGACTAAAAATCAGATTATTGTCGGTGCAGCCGGCTTTTCGGGGTTCAGTGTCAGTAAAGCAGACTTTCATTTGTAAAATAAGGAGCTCAGAGACACGTTTGGGTGTAGAGGACCACTGCAGCCTTTATTCTCCTTGTCATTCACATATCCTAAAGTTCATTTGTCTCCTTTCGTCATGAACGTGTCATCCCAACACCAATGCAGAAGTAAACAGTGTTCCATACGCCCCCTCCTGCAGGTGAAATGTCCCGTTTCAGCATAAAGCAATAAAGAGGAATGAAAATAGTCTTTTATATTATCATTAGAACGTTGAAAATGACAAATAAGTGCTCCTCCTCCTCGGACGGAAGCATCACACAAACGTAGAGATCTGGTCTTTGTGGAGGAAGAAAGGATTCAGGTGGACAGCTGCAGGGACACCGATGTCTTCATCAACGGCTGCAGAGATCCTGCAAACCAACCATCAATAAAGAAAACACTGATAAATTGTAAATCAAACTAATGAGCTTCCAGACATTTGGAACGTCATCAATGAACATTCATCTCGTCTGTTTAACAAAGTTTAGTGGGTCTTCTCTGCTGCTGCACGGCGTTCACCTGCTGCTCTGTATGCTCACGTCCATTTTTTTCTTACTTTTCTTTCATCTTTTTTTATTGAAATATAATCATTACAAAACTCTCGCAGACACAACATGTAAGGACATAACAAAGATGCAAGGCACAGCTCCTCACAAAAACAAAGATAAAAACATAAATACATAAAAATCAAGAATGTACACATATATAAAAAATATAAAGAACTTTCATCATAAACTCAAATCCAAGGCAATCAACAATCTGGACCCTAGATATGTAACCATTCTGCAGCAGATTTACAAATGTCATCAATGAAAGGATTTGAGTTGTGAATACATTAAATGAGGATAACAATGAGGATTACAATGAGGATTACAATGAAGATTACAATGAGGATAACAATGAAGATTACAATGAGGATAACAATGAGGATAACAATGAGGATTACAATGAGGATTACAATGAGGATAACATTGAGGATTACAATGAGGATAACATTGAGGATTACAATGAGGATAACAATGAGGATTACAATGAGGATAACATTGAGGATTACAATGAGGATAACAATGAGGATTACAATGAGGATAACAATGAGGATTACAATGAGGATTACAATAAGAATAACAATGAGGATAACAATGAGGATAACAATGAGGATTACAATGAGGATAACAATGAGGATTACAATGAGGATTACAATGAGGATTACAATGAGGATAACAATGAGGATTACAATGAGGATTACAATGAGGATAACAATGAGGATTACAATGAGGATTACAATGAGGATTACAATGAGGATTACAATGAGGTTAAATACAATCTGACTTCATTTTGAAAACACAGGAAATTCGGCCGATCTTTTTTCCACTGTTTTTTTTTTATATTTACCCAAAATCAGGTGGATGTTCACTAATTTTGTTGTCTCTTTTAGCAACTTACTGTTATAAAATATATAGATAGTAACGTCACGCCCCCTGCTTGCCAAGCTGGGAAGTCTATCATCTTTTTGTTTATGAGGATGTCTGGGTTGTTCCAGATGGGTGTCATTCTGCACGGTTGGATTGACGAGTTAGATATTTTTAGAAATTCCCACCAGGCTGTTAAAGTGGCGTTTATATTAATACTGTTGAAGCAATCCTGTTTTTTAACTGTTTGGCTAATAAACGGTAGATCTGACAGGCCGATCTTCCCACATAACGCCTGTTCCAAGTCTAACCATGAGTTGGTTTCTGGATTATCTTTTAACCATTTTAAGATGTATCGTAATCTATTTGCAAGAAAGTACTTGTGGAAGTTAGGTAATTCTAAGCCTCCACAGCTTTTTGCAGATTTTAAAGTTTTTAGACTAATTCTTGCAGGTTTATTGTTCCATAAAAATTTTGATATGGATGAGTCTAATGTTTTGAACCATTTTAGTGGCGGTTGTATGGGAATTAAGATGGGTCTCAGTAACTCAGACATTTGTGAACACTGTGATAGTAATCTACCTGACTGTTACATGCATGCACTATGGCTCTGCACACCTGTCCAGGCTCTCTGGCAGCAGGTATGTGCCGATCTATCAGCCTGGCTTAAGGTTCCAATCACGGCTTCACCATCACTTTGCGTGCTTGGTGACATGAGTGCCATCGAGGTAGAAGGAGAATTATTAAATATCATTTTCATAACTCTTTGTATTGCTAAAAAAACCATCTTAATAAACTGGAAAAACAAGAAAAATATAAATATAAGTCAATACAGAAATCTGCTTTTTGATCATATCAGCTTGGAAAAAATGTCAGCCCAAAATTCAAATAACTTGGAAAGAATTCAGTCACTCTGGTCTCCCATAGCTAACTCCATGACTTAGGGGGTGGGGGGGGGGGGCTGGTTGTTGCTGCTCCTTGCCTTTCTGCCGTGGTGCGGGGTGGGGGTCGGGGCCTCTGCTGTCCGGTGGGGCTGGTGGGGGGCCCATTCGTTGGGGGGTCGGTTCCGGTGCCTGGGCGGGGCGCGCTGGGCGCTGCGTGGTCTCCTGGGCTTGGTGGTGGGGGGTGCGTGGTGGGGGGGTTGGGCGGTGGTCTGGCTTGGCTTGGGGGGGTGGTCTCTTTGTCCGTGCTGGGGGGGGTTGGCGGGGGGTCCTGCTCGGGGGGGTGGGTCCAGCGGCACTGGATGGGCTGCCCGTCTACACCTGGGGCTGGGATCAACCCTTCCCTGGCTCCGGGGCGGGGCAGGGCAACCCTCTTGGGGCCCCCGGTCGCTCTGGGCGTCACCCGCTCCGGCTGCGGGGTCTTGGGGGGTGTGGGGGGGGGTCTGTCGGCCCTGTCTTGTGGGGGGGCTTTCCGGGGGGGGGGGGGCACCATGGGTACGGGGCCTTGGGGGTTTGACGGGTCGGGGTCTCCGCTGGTGGCAATCGGCGGTTGCCCCGGCCGGTTGGCTGCCTTGGTCCCGTCGAGGCCTGACCAGAGCTTCCTCGGGGCCGGCGCCTGGGGGTGGGGGCCTGGGCTTGCTCCGGGGGGGGGCGGCGCTTTCTGGCTCCTCTCTCTCTGTGTGGGGTGGGTCGTGCTGGGCCTGGGGCGTCGGTGCCTCGGGGGATGGGGCCCCGAAGCTGGGGGACCTGGGCCTTATGCTGGGGGGGGCTGGGGGACGGATGTTTGACCACTGGGAGACAGTCTGCCAGCTGTCCCCAACTCACCCCCTTCCTCATATAATCTCATATTAGGGTGAGGGGGTGGGGGGTTTAGCCTGCGATGCGCTTTGGGGGGGGGGCTACTTGGCAGTGGTCTCCCTCCCATGGTTGCCGTATGGATTGGGCCCCCCCTCTCTCGGTTTTATTTGCACCTTAGACATGTAGGGCCCTTGGTAGGGGGGGTGCTTGGACATCACTGCCAGCAAGCAGCAGATGTCCTCCTAGCACCCTACCCGCCAATTTTAACCGCACCTTAGACATTTAGGGACCCTTGGTGGGGAGGGTGAGGGGACATTACTGTGAGTAATCAGGGAATGTCCTCTCCGTGCCCTACCCACCAATTTTAACTACACCCCCCTAGTACACACACCTTTTTACTTCTCATAATATACATTCAAACACAAACACACACACATGCACACATACACCCTTACGAACACAAGCACACACATTATACAAGGAAGGTGGGTCCAAGGTCCGTCTGTCCCCTACCCCATCCCTGGTGGGGGGTACTGGGCCCTTGGCAGCGGCGGCCGTGTCCCCTGGGTGCCGGTTTCCTGGGCCCGGCGGGGCTCTCTCCGCGCAGGGAGGGAGTTCACATTACACCTGAGCCGGGGGTGTCCGTGTCCTTGTGGTGTGGGTTCGGGTTTTTGCCCCTGGGCGTTGGCCCCCCGCCCACATTCCAACTGTGGCCGAGCCTGGTCGGGCCATGTTAACAACACTCCTTGTGGGCCCCTCTTCTCTCCGGGGTGCCCCCCTCCTGGGCGGGGCCGGCTGTCCCCTGCCTTGCTCCTTCCTGGACCAACCGTAGGCCGGGTGGGTGGCTGCCTGGAGTGCAGAGCGGGTCTCCCTTGGGGGGTCCTGGCTCGTACCTGGGGTTGGGGCGGGGGGATGCCCGGAACTCCTGGGTGGTGACGAGGTGCTCGTCTGGGGCTGTGGGCGCTCTTCTCGGGTGGGGGCCTGCGTTGGGCCCTCCTGGTGCGGCGGGGGGGCTGTTCCCCTGGTTGGGCTGGGGCGGCGCTCTCTTCCCCCCATGCCTCCCTGCTCTCTGGCTCTGGGGGCCTCGTGGTGATCCTGCTGGCCCTGGCCGGGGTGGCGGATGCGGTCGCCCGGGGGGTGGTTGTTCTCTGCCTGCTGCCGGGTGGCGTTGGGAGTTCCGGCTGCCGCTGCTGCTGCGGCGGCGGGGGTCTTGGTGTGGGGATGGCGGGTCGCCCCTCCCTCCTTCTTTTCACATTCCACCATTCATTTAGAAGAACATAAACACTCACCTGAACACAGGTGTTAGCTCACCTTTGTACTAATAATTTGCAGGATTGAATGAATGAAATGTTTCACACTGGTTGGTTTAGGGGCATAGGTATGCGTGTGTGAACAATATCTGTATTGTGTGCATGTTTTGTGTACATGTTGACATGTGGACATCTTTGCAGTTAGCAGGTGTGTTTATAACATCTGGATGTGTGTGTGGACAGGCCCCGCCCTTTGGGATGTGTATTGCACTTGAACCTTACCGTAATGATGGACATCCAGTAGGGTTGTTGCTTTAGGCTGCTTCATGGTTCTACCCCCCCCCCCCCCCCTCCTATTGTCACCCTCCTCTCCCCCCTCCTCTCTAACATCCCTCTCTCTTCTTCCCTCCTTTCCTTTTCCGTCCGGTCCAGCACCAAAGATTTTCTAACATGATGGAATTTAATAAAGTTTGGCCTCAACTACAAAAGGGGTTTATTCAGACATTCCTCTGGTTTGTCTGAAGATTAATAACCCCTGTTGTTAAAGCAAAATATGTCCAACACAAGAGGCCTTCAGCTCTCATCTGTTTGCCCAGCTGTCGGACAGGACAAGTTAAAAAAAAAAAAAAAAAAAAAAAATATAGATACTTTTCTGTGAGTTGTGTGTTGTTAATTTTTTGACTAAGCCAGTTATGAAAATCTTTCCAGAATCTTTGGATCTCTGGACATGAAACAAACATGTGTTGGGTTGTTTCTGGGGCTAAATGACAGAAATCACACGGATCAACCTCAAAGCCAAATCTACTTCTGAACGTCTCTGCCGATGAGGAATAAATGTTTATAATTTTGAACTGCATTTCTTTAATTTTGGGGACCACTGGCCATTTTATGAATTTCCACAGTTGATCACCTGATGTGACAGGTGTCTCAGTTATTTTATATTTCACTTTTCTATTAAAGTCATGATATAATTTACCTTTAAAGGATTTGTTTAGGTATTTATTATCCCATAGTTTACACTAAGTTTTATTTCTCCTATTATTAAGTTTGGTAGTTTAATTTGAACATAGGAAGACAATATTGTATTTTTTATTAAATGTATTAAAGCAATTGGGATCGCTCTGCAGGTTTACTGGAATTCTTTGGTTGTGCATTCAATATCATATTTACTTCTGAAGTCTCTTAACTGGAGAATTTCTCCATTTGAATCAAGAATATCACTCACAAAAATAATCTTGTGGTCAAACCAATTCTGATGAAATATTGTCTTCCTGTTTGTGGTAATTACTCTGTTGTTCCACAGGGTGGCGCAGTGAGGGGTGAAGTTGTGACTAAATATCATTTTCCAGTGGAAAAGTACTTGTTTGTGAAATTCTGAAATCTTTATAGGAAGTTTGGAAATTCCAAAGTCACATCTCAGCAAAAACTCTAATCCACCAACTTTATTGAAGATGTTTTTGGGAATATGAAACCATATTGAGTCAGGATTAGCCAAAATCAGTCGTCTTTTTACCTCCCAAATTATATTCCTTAATTAGTTGAGATTTTCTGATGTAATGAGTCTTATTTCTCCAAATAAATTTATAAATAACTGAGTTCAGTTTTTTTTCTTTGGGTTAATGTAGAGAGATTGGCACGGATATATTAATCTTGAAATTCCTTCTGATTTGGACAAATTTCTTCCAAAAATGGTTAAATCTCTGATTAACCAATGATTGAAGGATTTCTGCATTTGGTTAATTTTTTCCATTACGTTCTTTCTTCTCTTTCTTTTTCATCTCTAATTAATTTAATTCCTAAATATTTCACTTCATGTTTTACTGGGATTGAAAACATGTCTTTTTCCAGACAAGAGTACAGTGGCAGTAATTCACATTTTTGTAAGTTTAATTGAAGACCAGAAGCTTTTGAGAAAATGGAAATAATTTGCAGGGCTTTCGTTACCATGTTTTTGTCTTTTAGAAAAAATACTGTGTCATCTGCAAACTGGCTAAGGCGGAACTCAAAATCAAAGACTTAAATGCCTTGAAAATGTGGGTTGTTTAGAATCAAGTATGCTAGGAGTTGAGTACATAGAATGAAAATCTTTGGTGATATTGGACATCCTTGCCTTATTCCACATGTTACATTTATTCTGGGTGTTAATTCTGAGTTAACAGTGATGTAACTGTAAATTTCAGTATAGAACATTCTTATAATCCAGCAAAAAATGCTTCCAAATCCAAAATGTTCCAGCGTTTGAAATAAAAAGTTATGTTCTACAGAATCAAAGACTTTGAAATAGTCAATAAACAAAATGAGACTTTCTGTTTCTAACATAGATTGATAATCCAGGATATCCAGAATTAATCTAACATTATTATGTATATTTCTACCTTTTATAATGGCAGATTGAAAACTATCCACTACTTTGTCTAAAACCAGTTTAATCCTGTTTGCATAAACCAGTGCCAATAGTTTGTAATCATTACACAGCAGGGGGATGGGCCTCCAATTATCTCATTTTGTCAAGTCCTTATTTGGTTTAGGGAGTAAGGTTATCAGTCCAGTTTTCATACATGGAGTTAGGCAACCTTCATGGATGCAGTCATTGAAAGCATTAATCATTAAATCTTTAATGTCCTGCCAGAAAAACTTTCAGAATTCTGCAGTCAGTCCATCTATTCCTGGTGATTTACCATTACTCATATTTTTCAATGCAATTTCAATTTCTGATATAGTTACATCTTCTTCTAAACTACTTCTATCATCGTCTTCTATCTGTTGAATGTGTTCTTTAATATGGGTAAAGAATATGTCACAATTTTCTTTACAAAAATTTGAACTATATAAGGTTGAGTAAAATAAAAATATTTCAGAGTTAATTTGCTCTGGGTCTTCAATTAATCCTCCATTTTTGTTTATTTTACCTAATTATTTTTTTTGTTTGTCTACATTTTTCTAATCCATAGAAGTATATGTTGTGTTTTTTCTCCCTCTTCAATCCACTTGGCTCTGGATCGTATAAACGCACCGTTTTCTTTTCCTGAATAAATCTCATCAAGTTGTTTTTGGAGCGTGTTTAACTCGGCCAGATCTTCCTCTGAAGGATCAGTCTTGTTGCATAAAATATTCATCTTTCTGACAATTTCCTTTTGCTTTATTTTCCTACTTTTTACAACATTTTTGCCAATTTCACCTGCTATACGTTTGCTTTCAAATTTAAACCACTCCCACTTCCCTTTGTTTGTCATTTCCATATCCTTAACTTCCAAACATAGAGATTTGATCTCCTTAATAAATATATCATTCACTAAAAGTTTATTATTAAATTTCCACGTGTTATGAGATGGGTGTGTATTTTTGCACAGTTTTAGGGAAAGGCTGATTAAACAATGGTCAGTAAGTGGAGACGGTCCTATTTCAGTTTTCTACATATGCAGATAAAGGTTGATTTTCTGCTCAGTGGATGAACACACCTCCCTCCTCTTCCTCAGCGTGTTCACAGCAAGTGAATGAGGAGGATGTTGATCATGTCATAAATAAACCCTGAAGACGATCGTGACGCTTGAGAAGTATAAACGCAAATGAAAAAGTACAGACCAGGACGTCTGGTGGCGCCCGATGTGCAGCGCCCAAAGCAGCCAATGGTATCTGGTTGTTGGTCACATGACTCATTTAATTGGAAAAAAGGATTGTCCGATATGATATGTCTATTTGATACGCCTCCAAAACCACTTCCTCCAAGCACAATAATGTTTTTCAATATTGTGTATTTCATAGTTAATGGAATTGCACGTTAAGTCCACGTTTCTATGGCAACCACTTCTTCCAATCAGGAGTGAGCTTGTTGGAAGGCCACACCCATTCCACTTAAAAGCAGGATCTGGAGAATCTGTCAATCAAACATTTTGAAAACTTGATGTGAAACCATCACCGAGACATCTGATTGGTCAGTTTATGACCAGAATAACTTGTGATAAAGAAAAAAAACCCTTTGATATCAGGACATACAAGTTCCTTTCAAAATAAAATAGGCTACACCGTGTGACAATAAGATCCTCCTGCTGCAGCAGATTGACTTAGAAATGCTAGAAAAAGCTCAAATCAGCTTCCTCCATCTAACCCCGTCTTCTGCATCCTCTCCTCTAACATCAGCTCACCTTCATGTCTTCCTTCACTGCATCCAGAAACCTCCTTTTTGATCTTCCTCTAGACCTCTGGCAGTTCTAGACTCAGCATCCTTCTACCAATAGATTCACCGTCTCTGCTATGGACCATCTCAGTCTGGCCTCTCTGAGTTTATCTCTAAAACCTCTAACATGTGCTGTCCGTCCCTCTGATGTCCTTATTCCTGGTCCATCCTGGTCCCTCTCAAAGAGAACCTCAGCGTCTTCATCTCTGCTGCCTCCAGCTCTACTTCCTGTCTTTTCCTCAGTTTCTCTCTAGGCCCAACAACATGGCTGCTCTCACCACAGCTTTCTACACCTTTCCTTTCATTTCAGCTGAAACTCTTCTAGCACATTTGACACTTTTCTCCACCCGTTCCAACCTGTCTGCACTCGCTTCTTCACTTCTTTCCCACACTCTCCATTACGACTGTTGACCCCAGATCCTTCAAATCCTCCTTCATCTTCATCTCTTCTCCCTGTAACCTCACTCTTTCACTTAGGTCTCTCTCATTCACAAACATTTACTGCATCTTATTGCAGCTAATAACCTTCAGTCTTCTCCTTTCCAGAGCAAACACAATGGAAGCTTTATGCAGGAGTTCAGTTTCCAGTCTTTGGTTGTCAATTTTGCAGTAAAAAGCTGGAGAAACAGGATATAGGCCTGGGTTTCAAACTAAAAACTTCTGTCATGCTTTCAGAATAAAAATGTAGATATTTTGATTTAATTAAGGTGACAAGCAATAAGGCACAATGACAGTTTAACTTTCTATCTTTCTAACTTTCTATCTATCTGATAGACAGAAAACGACATTTGTTTTCTGACAAACGAGCATGATTGATCATGCTCAGCATCAATGCATACACCCACTACATTTGTTAGAAAACCTTTAGTGTCCTTTCAGAATCACACATTCAGTGAAATACTATACTAGATAATACACAAACCACCCATGTAGTACTCATTTTTGCTGAGCACTGCATCTATCTGTTGCTCACCTGGGTGGTTGGTAATAATTCTATCAGCCAAACATTTCCCTTAAAAAGCAATTGATGTATTTGAAACCAAAGCAGTTATTCTCTTTATTTACAAGTTTCAGTTCATGATCATCTCTGCTGCCTCCAGCTCTACTTCCTGTCTTTTCCTCAGTTTCTCTCTAGGCCCAACAACATGGCTGCTCTCACCACACCTTTCTACACCTTTCCTTTCATTTCAGCTGAAACTCTTCTAGCACATTTGACACTTTTCTCCACCCGTTCCAACCTGCCTGCACTCGCTTCTTCACTTCTTTCCCACACTCTCCATTATGACTGTTGACCCCAGATCCTTCAAATCCTCCTCCTTCATCTCTTCTCCCTGTAACCTCACTCTTCCTCTTGGGTCTCTCTCATTCACACATGTATTCCGTCTTACTGCGGCTAACCTTCAGTCTTTTTGCAGGAGTTCAATTTCCAGTCTTTTGTTGTTAATTTGCAGTAAAAAGCTGGAGAAACAGGATATAGGCCTGGGTTTCAAACTAAAAACTTCTGTAATATTTTCAGAATAAAAATGTAAAAATTTATTAATTTATTTAAGGTGACAAGCAATTAGGCACAATGACACAGTTTAACTTTCTAACTCTCTATTTATATATCTGAGACAGAAAACTACATTTGTTTTCTGACAAACGAGCATGATTGACCGTGCTCAGCATCAATGCATACATCCACTACATTTGTTAGAAAACCTTTAGTGTCCTTTCAGAATCAACATATTCAGTGAAATACTATACTACAAAATACACCTACTACTCATATAGCACTCATTTATGCTGAGCACTGCATCTATTACTCACCTGGGTGGTTGGTAATAATTCTATCAGCCAACATTTCCCTTAAAAAGCAATTGATGTATTTGAAACCAAAGCAGTTATTCTCTTTATTTACAAGTTTCAGTTCATGATTATTACTTTGTGGAAACAAAACACTGATAGTAATTGAAAGTGTAGTCTAGGGTCTAAGTATCTAGGGTCAACATTCCAGAGGAATGGAGAGAGTGGAAAAGAAGTGAAGAAGCATTGCAGGATTTGATCCCTGATCATTGTTTCTCTAATCTTGAATGTCAACTCTGCCTCTCCTCAAGCAAACGTCTTTGCTTTTCTTGTACTCTGAGAAGCTCCACTTTGTCGTTGAGGACATCTCTGCTGCTGGAGTCTAGGACACACTGCTCTACCTGCAGATGGTTGTTCTGACTCCATTTAGTCTCCAGAAAGCTATAGATCTGGCTCCAAAGGTTACGTGACAGACTTTGGACACTCTGGAGGGGAATGCTGGTCTGTTGGCTTCTTTCAACAGAGCTTCAGTCAGACAGAGAGACACGGAGAAACCAGTTCTCAGCAAGCTTTTAATGGTAACTTGGTAGTTTACGCGATGACATTTAGATTAAGGACAATTTACAGTTATGCATTTGAGAATGTGTGGTCTAAAAAGAAACAAAATACAAAATAATATCAGCATACTATACCGTATGAGAAACTTGAAAATGCTACTTGGCCTGAACAATCAAATAAACATTGACTGAAGCCAGCTCAGTGGCCTTGAGGTTAGTGTCTGCCCTGTAACTGGAAGGGTTCAAACCCAGTGAGAGTCATACCAAAGACTTTAAAAATGCCCCCCTGCTTGACATTCAGCATGAAGGGGTTCCATTGGAGGGGTTGAACCTCCGCTCCCCACTTGTGTTTTTTTTTAAATGAAGTCATATAAAAGTTAAAGCCTCTGAATGCATCTCAGAGAAGGAAACTAGAACTTTTTTTAATCCAAGCCAGCAACCTTTCATCAATTAAGTACATAGTAGCCAACCTGTAACCACCAGAACCAATGTGAGGGTTCTTGAGGTGTCTTGCCCAAGGACACTTTGACACGTGGACCACACTTATATGTTTAAGTGCAGCCTAAACCAGAAAAAATGACTTGTAGAAAGTTATACGGGTTTCAAAATAAAATACACAAGAAATGTAAATCAGGAACAGCTTTTTCCCTAAAGCTGTCTCCTTGCTGAACTCTTCCCTCTGACACCCCTCAACACCCCCCATACCACCATAGACCCCTCCCCCTCTTCAACACTCTGTATTATTTATTTACTCACAACAAGCAAAAACAGTAACCTGTTATTATTTGCACTACTGTCCATCTGCACATTGTAATATTTTCTATGCACTTTACTGTCCATTGCAATACTGTAAATTATGTTCATAGTTCTGCCTATAGTGTTCATACACTTTTACATAGCCCATCTGAATAGTATGTTCATAGCACACCAATCTGTATATTGTGCTTATAGTATTTAATATCTGTAAATTATGTCCATCATACTTACCTGTATAGTTATTGTACATATTATAGACCTTTATTCTATACTTACTGCTTATTGCACTTCTGGTTAGATGCTAACTGCATTTCGTTGTCTTGTACCTACATGTGCAGTGACAATAAAGTTGAATCTAATCTAATCTAATCTAATCTAATCTAATCTAATCTAATCTAATCTAATCTAATCTAATCTAATCTAATCTAATCTAATCTAATCTAAATGAGTCTCTCCTACAAAATCTTTTTTCCTATTAGAAGTAAGAAGCAGCAACACCATCATTTTTTGTTTGGAGAACAAATAAAGTAGCTTAACACATAAGAACAAATGTTAACTGAACTACAGAAAAACAAGTTTAAAAAAAAAACAAGCAAAACTCTAATTTTCGTATTAAAAAACATTAAAAGAAGAAGCCAAACAGAAACAGCTTCACTAAAAGCTTCTACCTCGTTTGAAGAGGAATGAAATAAAGTGAAACTAAACTCGGTTGTGACATACAAACTGTCTCTGCAATAACTTGAAAATTGAAAAAAACTTGAAAATGCAACTTGGACTGAAAAAAACAAATAAACATTGACTAAAGCCAGCTCAGTGTTCTGAGGTTAGTGTCTGCCCTGTAACTGGAAGGGTTCAAACCCAGTGGGAGTCATCCCAAAGACTTTATAAATGCCTCCCTGCTTGACAGTCAGCATGAAGGGGTTTGATTGGGGGGGGTTTGAACCTCTGCTCCACACTTTTTTTTTTTAAGAACCAGAAAAAAAAACCAGAAAAAATGATTTGTAGAAAGCTATACGTGTTAAAAAAAATACACAAGAAATGTAAATGAGTCTTTCCTACAGGATCTTTTTTTCCTATTAGAAGTAAGAATCAGCAACAACATCATTTTTTAGTTTTACTTTTTTTTTTTTCACATACTGTTTTCTTTGCACATGGGCAAAATTGAAATATTGCTCAATTGCAACTTGTCTTAGTAATGCTATTAAATACATCAAGTTATTAGACAAATATTGTCTGGAAACGTTCAAGTAAAGTCTGAAAGAAACCTTAAAAAATACTATTAAAACTTTTAAAAATTACAAACATTCAAAGTAGCATTAAAAAGATTCTTTATGAAGGTCAATCCTGACCTGTAAACATTTATGGCACTTTTTGTAAATTCAATAAGGCCATAAGTGATATAAAGTCACACAAGGACTGGGTCAAGGCAGGAGCTTTGACCTGTGACCTTACCATCAATGGTTGATGGCTCTATCACAGCCGCTGCTAAAGCTGAAGATTTAACAACAAAAAGAAATATTACAGTGCAAAGTTACAAACATGTTTCACACTTTGTGTTTTTTTTCTAAATTTTGCATTAAAAAAATACCTTCAGCAGAAAAATGTCTGATTAATACAAAGTTGGTCTGCTTTTCAGCAGATGTGCAGATAAATAATCTACATTCAGTAAAAATAGTTTGAACATGAAAGACTTCCTGTTCAGCAGCAGGTCACACTTGTTCTTCAGCTTCAGAACTTGATGAAGACGAGTTCAGAGGGTCTGTGACAGTGTGGCACCATCTTCAGCTGGATCTCTGGTTCTGGGTCTGCCATTGATGTCAGAACGTCCTGTGATCAGAAATAAAACCACCAACTTAGATTCATGTTTAGCTAATTTAAATAACATTTAAATCAAACGTCGGGTTAGCCAAAATGAAGATCTGAACTAGAACTGAGTGATACCAAACTGAAGATTTGATACAGAACTGATATATGAGTAAGTAGTGTTCTTTTATTGTTGATGTCTTCAAGACAGTATTTATTTTGGTTAGATACAGCTCTACATGTCACATGATGAGTTGGTTGTTGGTCTAGACACGTTAGTTTCCATGACTGTAGCTGACATGAACACTGCAATACATTTTAGCAGCAAGTCATGTTCAACTGATGTCCTTGAGCCCAATTTCAGTTATTGTGACTTTAAGAAGCTCCAGAAAACATTGATAAAAATTCTGTAGAATCAGCTGTTTTCATGTCAAAACATGTACATGTAGCCTATATCAGCTGGGCTGGCAGCAGCAGTCACATGACCCTGAAAGGAATTTAGTAGGTGAATGAATAAGGTTGTGTGATTTTATGTTTAGAGCAGAAACAGTTTCACGTTTCAACGGTTTCACTATTCTAGAAAAACTGATTCAACTTGAGTTTTTTCTAGATGTTTTAGTTCAATTGTTGTTTCTTTGTATCACTGAATAAGTCACGCATTTAAAGCTAAGTCGTGTCACCTTCTAAGTGCCTCACAGCAAAACCTCGGATCACGTCTGTACATTGGCTTAACATTGAAACTCGACACCCCTGACGAACAAATCACATCTGGTGTGAATGCTGCATAAGATTTTTAAGGAAGACACCCTGTGGTTATGCTGCATTCACACTGAAGCTGCAAATTTGTGTGTGGGTGGAGCTAATGTCAAAACCTTTCTTTCTAAATTGTCATGTTTCCATGAGACAAATTCATTATTGTAAATCCAATTTGTGTAATTTCATAGTCAATGGAAACGCAGCTTAAGTCTACGTTTCTGTGGCAACCACTTCTTCCAATCAGGAGTGAGCTTGTTGGAAGGCCACACCCCTACCACTTGAAAGCAGGATAGGGAGAATAAGTCAGTCAAACATTTTGAACACTCTATGTGAAACCACCACCGAGACATCTGATTGGTCAGTTTATTACCAGAATAACTTGTGATAAAGAAAAACTATCCTGAATCAAAGAGGATTATTAAGAACGTGTTCAAAAGTATCCGATCCAGAATGTTCTTCTGACCAACAGAATGACTGAGGAACAGCTGTTTATTTCTCTATTGAAGTCTATGGGATTCTGGCTTCTTGGAGCCAGCAGGTACTTCCTGTTTGGAGTCACTCAGTCCAGTTCTGGTAAACATTAGGGGTGTAACGGTACACGTAGTTGGACCGAACCGTTTCGGTTCGGTTCACGTTCGTACCGTTTCGGTTTTCGGTTTGTTTATTTTTCCCGCAAATGTATTAACTTTGCGTTGAGGCGGAACTAATGTTACTTGTGGTATTCCGCAGAGACTCTCACTGGTTTCTGCACTCGCGTGCCTGTAGGAGGGGGGGGCAGAGCGTGTCCCCCGCAGCGCAACAGTGTCTGTGACCGCGCGTTTAGTTTGTGTATCTCAGTTATGGAGAATGGCAATAAGTCCAAACGGGTAAGTGAACCCCGAAGGAAGATCCGCCTTCCACGGTCAAAAACGTCATTGCACTTCAGCTTCAACAGCTACCAGGTGATGGAGGTGACAGTGCGCATGTCCACAGGATCAGCATGGCAGATCCTACCTCCTACCTCCACCACCACCGGTCAAAGACTTGGATCCAGCAGCACCACAACAACTACCGCCAGCTAAGGACCCAGCTGCAGAACCACAACAACAACCACCAGATTTGTTCCCAGAAATACCACCATCTGCCCAGCTGTGGGTGCCCCCTGCTACATCTACTCCCAGTGAAGACTCACTTTCCTTTTCGTCCCCCCCACTTTCACCCATGGCCCTACCTAGCCATTTTGATAGCCTCATTAAGTCAGGAATTAAAATGGCTCCCCTAACACCTGTGAGCATCACACCACACAGGAGCTCTCCTACCCCTCCAGCGCCCCCTCCTTATCCTTCACCCAAAGTCCCTTCAACACGTCCTTCATCCAAACCCCCTCCAACACGCCCCCTCCGTTGTTCACCCAAATCTCGTCCAGCTCCCATCCTCCTGGTCCATCACCCAAACTACCCTCAACTCGACCTCTCCTGCGCGCCTCTAGAGGTGCTATTCCCTGGAGCTAGGATGAAACGGGCCCCCAGTGTCCTAGGAAAGGTTATGTCAAACTGATGCCCTGTGATGAACAGCTTCCTTCTGGTGCTATACCTGTGGTTGCACCACGTAGAACTATACCTGTGGTTGCACCACGTAGAATGCAAAAAAGGGCAGTTAGATTGTCCAATCAAAGAAATCTAGTTCACATCCCTTGCAAGAAGGTTTTGACCAGTCCCAAGGAAACTAAGCTCAAACTTGCTGCACTCAATGTCAGATCTTTATGCAACAAATCATTTTTAATCAATAATCTTATCTCTTCTTTTAATCTTGATTTTATGTTATTAACTAAAACATGGCTTGACAAAAACACAGGAAACATAGTTCTAGTGGAATCAACCCCCCCCAACTACAAACATGAATCAGAAATACGAGAAAATAAAAAGGGTGGAGGCGTTTCTGCACTGTTTAGAGATAATATTGCAACCCGCAGACTATCATTTGGTGTGTTTTCATCATTTGAGTATGGGTCCTTTAAGATTGAGCTAAAACAAACTCCTCCCTTACTTTGCATAGTTATGTACAAACCTCCTCAGCACAGCCAAAGTTTTATTGATGATTTCACTGAAATGCTCTCAGTTGTGTGCACAGACTGTGATGGTCCAGTCATTACAGGTGATTTTAATGTTCATGGCAGCAAAGTCCCACATCACAGGACAGAAGGTCAAATTCCACAAATTCTGTCTTGAGTTTTGAAACATTAATATTTTGCCGCACAAGGGGGTTGCTCATCATCCTCTCCCACACTAACTCATGGTGCAGAAAAAAAATAAACACAACAGTTTAAATCACTAGTTAAAACAGAGTAAAACAGCTGGACAATAAAACCCATGGACAAAAACTCACACTTAGACCCCAATCTGCCCAGATAGACAAAGAAAATGGTATCCCACAATTCCTTGCGATTACTAATGTATCCAATTTAATGGTATCATGTTAGATCAACATGATTAAGAATAAGTAACAATTAAATGGATTATTTTTATGTACGATCGACATGATTCATTCATGTAAGATTTACAAACATAAAATTTTCTTTTTGAAATGAAAAGTTACATTTTTGTTAACTTAATTGACTGGTAATTTCCTTTTTTTGAGTGTGCTTTATCACTGTGGCGGTGTGGCCTTTCTTCTTAATTATATCTTTTACCTCCTCGTATGCCTCCATGAGGATTTGTGCTTCTGACGGGGAAAAGTATGCGGCTCTAGCTGCCATGGTAAATCAGTTAATCTGTGATCTGTGGCTTGTCTAGCTGAGTGAGCCGTGAGCGCGCACCTATCCAGGATTGGTTTCACCTGGCTTAATGAATCCGTGTCTGCTCATCCTGGCTTGGTCTTTGTGCAACCAATGAAGCCTGGACGCACATGTTTTGGCTTTATTGAGCTCAGCTCAGTCATTTATCCCGGATGTCTTAATTCTACTTTTGTGCAACAGGCCTCAGGTTTCTGAATCTGAAGGGTTCCTGCTCAAAGACAGCGCCTCCTGCTGGTCGTACTCTGACATTTCATTACAGTAGAATCTAGAACTCACCTGAAGACGACCTCTGTTCATTCCTTCCACTGAAAACCCTTAAAATCTTCTGATGAACTGATCAAAAAACAAAAACAGAGTCATGAAGTAAAAGAGTGATGCAGAGGACTTTGGCTACTCTGAATTCATTTAACACATTAAAAAGAATGAAAGAAACTCAGATAATTGACACAGATTTGCTCTGGAAAAAAACTGAAGGTTTTCTTACTTTTGAAGTGGAAAATCCAGAACAATCCAACCCCAATCACAACAAACGGAACAATCAGTAGATAGTAATAATGACGTCTTCCTTCTACAAATAACAGATCAGAGTGAATAAACAGACTGATAAGTGACTTGTTCTGGGTTTTAGTGGTTCTTGTGATTCTGTGAGTTTCTACAGACATGATGACTCACCAGAAAAGAGAGGGTTCTTCAGTTCTGTGCTGTTCTGAGAGCTGACAGGATTTTTCAGGCTGCAGATAAACGTCTCCTCCTTTGTCTCCTAAAGACAAAAGTTCAAAAAGTTTCATTACCGTGGACAGAAGTCAAAACTTTTGATAAAATTGTTTTTTTTTTTTTTGCTTTGAATCATTTATAGTTTAGGTAAGAATTTAGTTTTCATCATCGTTTGTGGTTGAATGTTGAATGTTTTCTCTGTACCTTAGTGATCTGTAGCTCTGTGCCTTTTTCACGTCTGTCATCTAGAATCCAGAAAACCTCCACATCTCCCAGATCATCAGTTCTGTCAAAGCTACAGGTGAGGGTACATTTGGTTTGTTCAGGATTACAGTCAGGAGTAATTCTGGGTTTGGGGACTGGAGCTGAAAAGAGAACAAATACAAAACTTAGAATGAATCAAATCAAAACAAAGTTACAGAAAACAAACTATAACTTACAGAGAACTCGTAGTTTTAGAGCAGACATGATGACTCACCAGAAAAGAGAGGGTTCTTCAGTTCTGTGCTGTTCTGAGAGCTGACAGGATTTTTCAGGCTGCAGATAAACGTCTCCTCCTTTGTCTCCTGAAGACAAAAGTTCAAAAAGTTTTAATGTTGTGGACAGAAGTCAAATCTTTGCCTGGAGAAAATTTGTGTTTTTGCTTTTAATCATTTATTATTTTTTTCATCGTTTGTGGTTGAATGTTGAATGTTTTCTCTGTACCTTAGTGATCTGTAGCTCTGTGCCTTTTTCACGTCTGTCATCTAGAATCCAGAAAACCTCCACATCTCCCAGATCATCAGTTCTGTCAAAGCTACAGGTGAGGGAACATTTGGTTTGTTCAGGATTACAGTCATGAGTAATTCTGGGTTTGGGGACTGGAGCTGAAAAGAGAAAAAATACAAAACTTAGAATGAATAAAATGAATCAAATCAAAGCAAAGTTACAGAAAAACTAACTATAACTTACAGAGAACTTGTAGTATCAGAGCAGATAGGATTTTTCCGTTAATCTCTGGTGTGTACTCGCCGCTGTAATCTGGTCTCACATCATTGATGGTCAGTTGCCCCGTTTTAGTATTTAAGCTGCAGCCATCTGGAAGAATGACAGATATTTATGTAGAAATGTTTACCAAACAGAAGTTTACAAACTTACCATCACTTTTTCAGAGTCAGTCCAACAATCACATTTCACACAAAAGAAACTGATTATTTTAATCGCAAGACAAGAAAAGATACAGAATCACATGAAGGTGTCAGAAATCAGACCTCATTCTCTCTTCCTCTGACCACCAGAGGGAGCCATCTGCAGAGTTTTGACCTTTCCCTAAGCTGTAACCTCACTCCAATTCCCATCAGCCTCTGCTGCCGTTCCAAAGTCTCACCAGCTGCTCTTCATCATGTAATCCCCACAAACTATACTTAAGCAGACACTGGGCCTTTTCTGGTGTGAAGTCAGGGGCCTCATTTATAAGCGGTGCGTCTGCACAAAAGAAGGCGTACGCAAAGTGCCGTACCGAAACGGTTCGGTCCAACTACGTGTACCGTTACACCCCTACTCTCTACGCAATAGTTGAGATTTCTAAAAAGCAAACTTGAGGGGAAAACGTGTGGTCCTTCATCAAGCTCTGACCCAGGCGTACGCACAAAAACGGGTGAAATGAGAAACGGCGACACCGTCGGCAGATGGAAGAAACACGTGAAAATGAAAATGACAACACTGCCTCTCATAGATAACATGAAGACTTCACAAAGCAAGTCTCACAATTAACAGCTACACAAACACCCGTTTGATCGATCAGCAGTGAAACAAACAAAATCAAACGAAAATTACAACAGAAATTCAACTGAACACATATTTGCAGAAAGAAAAGTGAAATATGTTCTGCAATATTGGCATGTTATGCAGTTCATCCTCATAAATAATATAGTTAACAGAACGAAATAATGTACAAAACTGATATTCTCGTCAATGTGTCCGTCTGGAGGAGCAGATATAGGTGCAGACAGACAGACAGACAGACAGACAGACAGACGTATTAATTGTCCTCTGGGGAAAGTTGTTTTCATAGTAAAACATTTCTTCATAAGCTACTGAATTATGGTATTCATGCATATGCCTTTAGTTTGTTTTATTTTTGATAAAACAATGTATGGCGTATGTCTCAACCATTCAGAAAGCAACAAGAAATTACATTTGCGCTGAACAATTTCCCATTTCAACGTGGATTATTACCGACATCTGTAGCTTGTCAGATGCAATTAAATGGATGGAAATAAAATGCCCCATCACAATGCGTAATGACGCACAATGGCTGATCTTGGATCTTAGAAGATGTGGCAAATGGAAGAATTCAGAGTGAACACATCTCTAGACAGCAAGAAGACTTGCTGGCAAACGAGGACCAGTGGCTTATGAGCCGGTTCCCACTTCCTCCAGCCGTCCTGTTGGAGCTTTTGGGGGGGGGTCACCCGGTGCATCTGGTGCGTCGGTGTCCCCCTCCGCCTCAGTCACCACTCCACTTAAAAGGGATTCCCCAATAATTGCTGCCAGTCTCTCATCAAGAGGGGTCAGCTCCGGTGTCCCGTGTCCCCCACCCGTGGCAGACACACTCTGGCGATGGAGCGCTAGACGTTTTTTTGCCTCGACTTTGATGTCCGACCATTTCTTTTTTATTTCGACCACGGTCCGAGGTTGAGAGGCTACAGCATTTACGGCGTCTGCCACCGTTTGCCACTCACGTGCCTTTTTGCCATTAGTAATGCCCACACTGTTCCCTCCAAACAACATTTTTCTCCTCTTTTCCACCTCGCCAACGATAACTTCTACTTCACATTGAGTGAAGTTCCGTTTTTTTGATTTCCTCTCTGTGTTTGCCATGGTTTCACTATCAATGAATATTCATTTGTGGGCGTTTCACGGACTATTTATGGGCAACTATGGGCGTGTAATGAAGCCGCAAAAGCTGCGCAGCATTTAGAATTGGTTGTGATTTATTAAGGGAAAGATGCGTAGGATGTGCGTGCGCACGGTTTTATAAATCTGAATATTTCTGTGCGTACGCACGTCCTATGTTTCATCCATACGCCACTTCTGACGCAAATCCTACGCAAAGTTTTATAAATGAGGCCCCTGGTTCTTGCTGTTGTGTTCAGTCTGACTTCCTGTGTTTTAGGACTTCTTCCTGTTCTGACTGATTCACCTTCTCTGTTCTTGCTGCCATTCAAATCTATTCCTCATGGATCCAAACGCATCAGGCTCTTCATCACAGAAGGTTAGCGTGAATGTTGGGGTCATGTTTCAGGGCACAACAGCACCTTTCCTCTTAACAGGAAGTAGACAGGATGTGACATCACAGGACACCAAAGCCTCATTGTAAATGTTTCTTATTGGAAATCTACTAAGTTCTCACCGTTACATCTGAAGAAAAAATCTGATTTCCCTCCAAACCACACTGCAACAAAACGACCTCCATGTTTCCATGTTATCCTGACGATGGACGTTTCTTCATCACCTGGACTGAGGACAATGCTGGAGCCCTTTAACGCCAAAAGTACGTTCACTGTAAAGCAAAAGTTAATGACGAGTCAACACCTTCATCAATGAATTTATCAGAGGTCAGGGAAGACCTCCAGGTTGGAGGTGCTATCAGGTTGTGCTGCCAGGAGGGAGCGATGAGATAAAAAATGTAATGCGTGTTTTAAAAACACGTATTTTCACTTTAAAAAACATCTTAATTAAAGCCGCAAGAGGCGTTGTATGACCCGCAGACGCAACCCGCCTTCCCCCCCCAACTCTACGCACCACCGCTGCCCTCATTGCACACCTTTGATGAGGGCTAGTCAAAGCTGCATATGCTAATAATGCTAACTAAGCTAATTATGCTAGCTATGCTAATATGGCTCAAAGTGCTAGCATAGCGATTAGAATAATCAACTCTCTCAGAAAAACACATTACCTAAAAGGCTAATTATGCTAACTATGCTAGCTATGCTAATGTGGCTAAAAGTGCTAGCATAGCGATCAGCATCATCAACTGACTCAGAAAAACACATTGCTCCATTGGTGAAAGCTATATGTCATAAGTTGATAAAAAACCCACTTTTTTTCAAAATGGCGGCTTTTCTGTTGATTTTATCTCCATAGCAACCATTTTATGTTTGTTTGTCTTGGGATGACGAACAGATTGATGTCTGTTTCAGACGAATCAGAAAAAGTAAACTTTTTGTTGTCCTTAGCAACAGTGGTTTTGTGCTGACCACGCCCACATTCCTTATATGACCATATCCAGTGTTTTCAATGTATTCAGTTTCAGGCATGAATGCATGCATTCAAATTTCACAGTAGTCAACTGAAAAACATAGGAGTTATAACAGTGTGCGACTTTGTGAGCTCGCCATGCGGACGCCGTTCAAAATCTACAACTTCTAATTCCAACATTTTGTCCAGAGTAGCTTGCCATTGATGCCAGAAAGAGTTTCGAGACGATCGCTGAAAATTCCAACGGCGAGTTTTCGTTTGTATCTGGTGCTAAAGGTGCTTTTTTGAGAAAATTACAGATGGCGGCCTTTTCCCAAGGTCAAAGGTCAACGACACTTCTGTGAAGTTTGTAGACTGGAGCTGGCAGCAAGTGTGTGCAATTGCGTGAAAATCGCTCAAACAAAAGTGTCGTTTCCCCAGATCGTGGGAAAACACAAAAATCGCCAATTCTCAGAGTTCACCACAAAATGGCCGCCAAGCCGTAGGCCATCCCATAATGATTTCAAAACTTCTTTGGGATATCCCCGACTGTATTTTGAAGTCCATTTTGTTGGGCCCCATACGCGATTTTCGGCCCATTCATTTTTTTGACGGGATCGCTGGCCGTGATGTCATCGTCTTCGGGGGGGTGACGTTGACTTTGTGGAAAATTCATTTGCAATTCAGTTCAGTCCCAATATTTAAGGTCCTTGCAGTCACAGACTGCAAGGACCTTAAATATCAGGACATATCTGTTTAAGAAAGTGGAAAAAGTATCGTTTTTACTACATATTATTTACAATCTAAGTTTAAGCGAAACAGATATTTTTACTATTAAAATATATTTTACACGTGTTTTCCTGAACAAGAAATAAAACACTTAAATAGTTTAAATTATTGCTGTTTTCAAACTTTCAGAGTAAAAGTAAATAACAAATAATAATAATACTGTAGCATCCCCGTGTTCTGTTCATTCGTTAATGTTCTATTAGATGCTAAATTGCTCTGTTGATTACGGAGAACAGTGGGCGTGGCGGGAGACGCGAGGAAAAGCCGCGAGACTGGGAGGGAAGCTCGTTTTTTTTGGTTGGGAAGGCTGACCCTGTTTTTGTACGGCGTGGTTACGGCCTGTAATATTGATGAGTCAGGATGACCTCCGATGTTGAACAGGCTTTTTACTATAACACAGACTCGCCATTAACCTTGTACTTCAGCCACATGTACAACACCGCCTCCTAGTGTGTATCTCGCGATAACTAACAACTCGCATACGTCACACGGCCGACAGTAACCAAGTGTTCGAAATAAATGAGGAGTTTATGGTGAAACCAGCGTCTGCATTCTTTGAAACGCCACAAAACTAATGGATTAGATTTATCTGAGGTTTTCCAGACACTCAAAGCGCTTGCAATGTGTCCATCATTCATTCATACTTGGTGATGGTAACTACTGTTGTAGCCTCAGCTGCCCTGGGGCAGAATGACAGAGGCGTGGCTGCCATTTCGCGCCTACACACCACTGGAGCCAAGGAGGGTGAAGTGTCTTGCCCAAGGTCAAGGACAAAGCGACAGTGACTGGGGGGATCGAACCACAAAACCTTATCGGACCGCCTGAGCCACTGACGCCCAAACACAAGTAGAACAGTCATTTTGAAGTCGTAGTAGTAGTTTTGACTAAAGGATTGATGTTGTGAGTTCTAGTTTAAAACACAGACTTTTATTTAGGTAAATACAGATTCTGATTCCAGAACAATCTTAAAGAATAAAGTAGAACTTACCTGAGTGAACGTCTGTGGTAAACCAGGATAAAAACAAAACTCTGCCCAAGAGGAAGAAGAAGGGCGTCGACGGCATTTTAAAATTGGAAAACAAATAAAGTAGCTTAAAACATAACAATAACAAACACTAACCGAATTATATTATAAAAAAAAAAAAAAACTCAAATTTTCGTGTTAAAAAAACATTAAAAAGAAGAAGCCGAACAGACATTGCTTCCTTAGAAGCTTGTACCTCGTTTGAAAAAGGTAAAGTGAAACTAACCTGTTGGGACACGCACACAGGGGAAAAAAAGAAGTTACATTCCTCTGGGCAAAATGAAGTATCTTTGTGTTCATTGTTACGTTTTAATACCACAAAATTCAGAAATTCTTTATTACAGACATTAATATGTCAAATGAAACGAATCAAAACATAAAACATGAAACCAGTTTGAGCTGGTTTTTAGATCAGAACCGAACGTTTTGGTTTTTTTTTAACTTTATTCACAAATATTGCACATACAAAATACCAAACATTAAAACTCCACTGTGTGCAAAAGACAACATTTTCACATTTGCCAGGAAAATGAACAAAAATGTCCCAAAAAAGCCATAATAATCACAATATTAAACAGGTTAAAATAAAAATAAAACACAAATAATAAAGGTAAAGGAATCTGAAGGTACTGTAGGAAAAAATCTTTCGCTCTGAGATTTTTCCATGCGTGTTCTTCTAGTCGGGAGAGATAAAAGACCAAGATTCAGCCGGATAAAGTTACAGAAGGTTTATTCCCTAACAAAAGTTCTAAGTCAGAATTAAAACAGATCTGGGTCCTCATTTTTAGAAGGTCATCAAAACGCAAGAAGTTACAGGCGTTTTACATGAAAGGCCACAAGACAGAAGACAATAAGATTGTGCTCTGCTGAAACTTTTAAAGATGAATTCTGGGCGGTCTCCTCCGTCGAATCTCTGCCCCGGAACACTCGCATTGGCTGGCCGAAGATCCTCCTGCGTCCATCAGCCAATAGTCGACAGTCACTCTCAGGACCCATCCATCTCCCCAGGGGATGACTTCAAAGTGGCGCCTGGTGTTGCAGATAAACCCAGACTCTTCCTGTCCGTAACAAATCAGATTGACGGCAAGAAATCCATGGAGCTCCTAGGTTAAAGGTCAACCTTTTTGTTCTTCCCTGGAACCGGACATCTAGAGAAGTTCTCACAGATATAATCTACTCCTCATGTGGTTTAGATTAGAGCGCTGGCTCCATTTCTGCTGACTCCTGACTAGACTACTGACCAGTGCCCTGAGAGGTCAGCATCCCCCTTCTCTGTAGAGGAAGGAGTCGCAGCTGCAGTCCATAGGTCACATCTCAGGAATGTGAGATCAAGATGCATCTTCCAGAGTCCAGATTTAGGAGCACACACTTCATCAGTAAAACAATGTAAAAAGTAAAATTAATGCCAATAATGATAAAAATAAGGACCGCAGAAATATAAAATCCTTCAGTTTCAAAAGTATTCAGCCTGCAATAACTGTTCGGGGTCCTGTACGGGCCTGTCCAATGAGTTTTATCTCTAGAGGAGACACGCCCGCTTTAGAAGCCTGGCCAACGGTGGCGGAGCGCGACGCCATCTTGGTGAGGTCGACGCACCCACATGACAGTGCTTTCTATAGCCTTTAGTGGCATCTACGTAGCGTTTATTTAATTTATATATATTTATGCATATATATAAATATATAATACATTATATATACATCATTTGTTTTTGTTAAATAAGAGAAACAGTCAGCCTTTAAAGCTCAAACTTTAATGAAAATGCATTGTTGCAGGACTTCTTACAAAAATAAATGATTACAAAGAATTAAAAAAATAATTTCTAAATATTAAGAAGTATTATACCTCTGACATGTAATTTAAATTATTTAGAAAAGCCCAACAAATAAGTCAAGAACACTGAAATTGATTGAACATAAATAATAATAATAATGAATCAATAATAATAAATAAATAAATTAAAAAAAAGGCTATTTACAAAACAGTACAGGTAAAGAGTTGTGCAAAATAGAGAAGAAAAAGAATAAATAAAAATAAAACAACAGATTTACCCTAAAAAATCAACAACAAAAACAATAGCTTGACTCTACTGATTCATGTGAATGATCACTTTGTGTAACACAGATATTATGGTGCCAGGTTTCAAGCTAACAGTCTGGCCAGTCTTATCAAAATCTGTTTCCACAAATGTTTTGAACATATCCAGACTGTATTGCTAGTTGGTTCCACAATGATCCATCTGGGTTAGCTCTTTTTATAGCTAAGGCAAACTTTTTCCTTAAGTCTGAATCCATTGGAAACCTGCAAGAAAAGTTCAGTCTCTGAGTCAAAAATGTATAAATCTATATTACTATAACAGCCTAGTCCTAGTATACTGTATATAAGTTTAACAAAATAAAGTTTACGTTTATGTAGACAGCAAATAATATGTACATCATGCAGCATGTTGATAATAGTCCTGCAGCATCATGCATGTCAACATGTGTATGATTAATGAAGCCCCTACAGCTTTAAAATAAAAAATATATATTTACCTGTGAAATGTTATGCCTACACTCACCCCCATCCTCATCAGCACATGAAGTCTTCCCTCCCCACCACTCTGGTGGTAGAAACTAAAGACCAAACCAAAATGTAAAAAGATTCAAACATTAAAAGACAGACAATGACATCCATGACAGGCTGAGGGATGAGAATCCAGAACATTCTGGATGTTCTCCAGGAGAAAGTTGCACTCAGACAGTAAGTTGGGTTCATTTGATGTTTATTATCATGTTAGTTCCACCTCGACCTCCTCAATGTCTGTTAGACCTTTGAAGAATGTTGGAGTAGAGAAAGTAACAGAAGTCACAAGCAGACTCTAGTGTTCCTGAGAATCACATTTCAAGTGTTTTACTGTAGTTACATTGAAAAAAACTAAACATTTAATCCAGCAGAATCTGGTTTTGAGTTCCTCCTTTACTGATTCCAGTTTCCTGATACAAACATGTTAGCACCAAAGGAGGAAACTTCTGACGACGACGCAGCAAACACTGATGCTACGTTCACCCCGGGGTCAGAAACGTTCGTTCTCATGTCTGCTTCCAATGAAAGTCCACGTAAATGTGTGTATATCCTTGTTTTGAGCTTCTGCATTCAACAGCTTTGTGTTCATGCATCACTGTGTACGTTTTGACGTCCATTTTCTGGCTCTGCATATAAAACGAAAGTTAAACCAGTGGAGCTTTGACCAATAAGGGACTTGGATTTGGGTGTAAAGATGACGACCTCTTTAAATAATAGAAGCACCAACTGTTTAGAAAACTGACCATGAAGGAGACGTTAATGTTTGCACTTTAGGAATTATGAGACACAAAGTCTTTCAGATATTGGAATAGAGCTGTGAAAGAGACATTTGACATTTTACATCAAGTCTCATCCAACTGTAGGTGGTGGACATGCACTTGTAGCGATACAAATGCACACCGTATGCTGAAAGTGTGTTCAAGAATGACCCGTGTGTACTTAGCATGACATACATGCAGCAACTGTCTCCACGGAGAGACGAAACAACAAATTCTAGAATGCAAAAGTACAAAACCCAAAATACATTTTTTTTTAAATATTTATAAAAATAAAGTTCATGAAGAGAAATCATCTTTCTCTGTCATCTTTGGTACTGATACATTTTTACAGTGATTACACTCATAAAAATGCTGGTAAAATAAATAAAATATTCTATTTTACTGAACACATAGTCTGCATTTTGTAACTCAGGCTCATTTTCTGCATGTTGGCCTAAATCTAAATCAATAAATCATCTTTGAAACTGGATCTAGTCTGAAGAATTAAAGAAAATTTGGCTAAGCAGTTCTTTTCTATGAAATCCTTCCTAAAGTTTCACAGTTAGTGATCAACATCCATTAATTTTTCTTTATCTGCTGAAGAACAAACAGGAAGACACAAACACCACTGATGGTCACAATGATGCATAAAAATACAAATGAATTTAAATAACTGCAACAAAAGTATAAAAATAAATTTAGATCAGAGCAAAATTCTCCATTGTTGTTCCAGAACATCACAGAAACGATTCCTGGAGGTAACAGTTGTTAAGACGGCTCAGAGGTGGAGACGGTTCCATCAGGAGAACCTGAGGAGTCTTCAGGTCTCTCTGCTTCTGGTAGATCTTTCTCAGCTGATCCAGAATCTGCAGAAAGAACAGAAAGACTCAGACTGACAGAAACCAGGAAAAGACTCTCTGGTTTCCTGATCCTCACCAGTTTCATGGTTATCCTCTTCAGGTGGATCTGGGTTCTGATCCTCAGCTTCTTTGTTGGTTTCAGGGTCTTTCAGAGTAAAGAAATAGATAAATAACTGTTTGTTTTCCAGGATGATTCACTTTATTATTACAAAGAATTCCTGATCAATTTCAGTTCTAGTGAGTTCAAGAAGCCCAAAAAGGAGCAAAGTGATCAGATCTGATCTCTAATCTCTCCTGATCAGCTGCTTCTGGACTTTGAAAGCAAACTAAACTGGATCTTTTCCAGAGAAGATCATTAACCGCGTTTACATGGGCAAAATATCTTGATCGGATCAATGGTCGGGTTAAAATTCACCCGTGCACATGGGCTCAGAAAACCTTTTTCCGATTAGAACAAGCGTTCCCATGGGTCACACTTTTGGTCGGAATGAATCATTTGGGCATGCGCAGTAGTGTTAAAACACCCGTATGAGGAAGTAGGTCCCGTTGTAAACAACCCTTTGCTTGCTGTCACATATATTTACGCCGCAGCTCAGTAATATATACGAAGCGATCTTCCAAACGGGCTTTTATTAATGTTATGAATATTATGAAGCGCCTGTTTGCTCATCATTTTGTATTTAATCCGTGTGGTCAGTGCTTTTTTTGAGGAAAAACGGAGAACCCAGTGTTAGGAAAGGCTAACAACACGGGCTAACAACATTAGCCTTTTGATGGACACAAAATCCAGGACCATGCGGGAAACGCTGCAATCTGCAGCTTAACACGTAAATGTGTGGGAACAACATCAGCTTTTATTTTGTCGGGGCACAACTGGAAACACAATTCCATGTGATTTTTTGAACAGTTTCTAAGGACTGAGCGACATTTCTACTCTGAAAAGTTCACACACTGCCCCAAGCCGCTCCGCTGTGTGTGTGCTGGCGGCTCGAGCTCTGCTCGGTTCTCCTGAGTCCTGCAGCCGCTAACCCAGAGCGGCGGGTCCGCTCGCAGTTCGAATTCTCACACATAACGAAATAACAAAACGCACACGTAACTAAGCACCCTCCCCTTAAAAACATATTTATAAATCCCGCTGTCCTGCTCAGAGAGGTTCACTCGGTCCACTGGCACTGGAGCCCGAACGCAGAGCTCGGGTGCCGGGTCCAGACCTCAGTGGGCACGCATCCCCCCCGCATCTCCCTCGTGAGGGTGAAAGAGAGGGGAGAGCCAGCGGGGCGAGAGAGGAGCGGCGCTTTACGCGGGGCCTCCTGGTCGGTCCCGTATGCGCTCCAAAGCGTTCTCTCAGCGACGTAAACCAGACGTAAACCAGAGCAGAAGTGACACACGATCGGAATGACCGTTTACATGTACCACGATCGGATAAAGGATCGGTATAACCCACCTATCTCGATCGGAAAGAAAGTTTGATCCGAACGAGTCTGACCGGGGCAGACTATTCCGAACGGCGCTTTTACATGACACATTTTCTTTCTGATCAGGCATTCTTTCCGATTACTTTTGCCCATGTAAACGCGGCTATTGACGCGTCATGAATGTTTACCGTTTAGGTTTTAGAAATCAGTTCAGTCCTAATAATTACACAACTGTGTGTCCATCTCTCTGTGATTTACCGCATTGCATGATGGGTACAATGAAGTTAGTACTGAGACTATTTCATGCTGCCTACTAGCCCCTTGTGTTAATGGAGTTAGGGGCGTGGCTTTAGAGTCATTGTTAAATTATGACATCTACTCCACCCAAATACACCAGCAGACAGAAAATACCCCATCAAACGTCAAACAGCTCCTCCACCCATAAGATGATGGTTTTACTCTCAAAGTTTCAAAAGTATTGAGATGATTTTCAACATTTCCATCCAGCAGAGAAACAACCAGAAGCTCTTTTTGGATGAAGTCATCAAACACAGTTGACCTTTAGTCTGCAGGATGAAAGAAAATCCACTTTTTTGGGTCTTTTCTAGTTTCACTCACCAGTCTGAGGGTTGATCTCAACAGTAACAGTGACGTTTGATGTTTGGTTACACTCTTCATTGTTTAATAAAGACGATTTTTCCTCTGGAAAGAAATCACAACCAAATCACCATAATGTGGTTATTGTAACTTTATTTAAATCACTGCTTTTTATTGAAATGTTTGACTCACCATGATGAACAGCGTCTCCACCTGCAGGTGAATCTAAGAAAAGAAAGTGATGATCAGGGGGGTATTCCAGAAAGCAGGTTATGCTAGCTCCCACGATAAGTTTGAGGCTAAGGAAGTTGATAACCTCAGCTTTCGGTTCCAGAAATGGAGGTATGTCTCAGGGTAGGTCAAGTTGCCATGGCAACTCATGCTCTGAACATAACCTGGTCTGGAGCAGGTTTAGTTGAAGGTTAGTTTGTTTTCAGAGAGGTGAAGCAGCATGGCGTGTCCATTTGAAGATGATTTAGTGGATGAAGAAGCTCAGATAATACTTTTTCCACCGTGAGAGGGTGATAAGACCACGTATGGATGTTGGAAAGAGAAACTTGTTTACTTTGATCTAACTTAATTATTTGCTTCAGTTAAGAGAAATCATTTTTTGTTCAGTCACCTTAAAAATAACACATAGTTTTCAGACAATTATTTTCCTTTCATTCAAATTAATTCAATTAAGTAGGTGTAACTTTGGTGCTGCTGTTAGATCGGCACCGCAAGGGATTGTGGGATACCATTTCCTTTGCCTGTCTGGACGGATTTGGGTTTAAGTGTGGCTTTTTGACTAAATGTGTTTAGTTGTTTAGCTGTTTTACTGTGTTTTGCCGAGTTATTTTGTCCTACTGTGCTTAAGTCTCTGCACCATGAGTGAGAGTGAAGGAGAGGATGATGAGTTTATATAGCACCCCTACAGCTTCATGATGAAATGACAATGATTGAAAATTCTTTAATGAATTTATGCACCCCATGTATTTTTTCCCCGTCCTTTGTAGTGTTATAAAAATGAGCATATCTGCCAGCTCTAACTTAGACATATGAGAGTTCAAGAATCACAATGAAGTAAGATGGAAAAAATTTAATACAATTGGAGTAATATGACATTTAGTTAGATGAATATGTAAATTTGAGTTGTATAAACAACTATTGAGTTTTATAGACGTAAGAAATTAGGTTAAATAAATTGAACTCAATTACTTGTTACCAAAAGAAGCAATTCATTTAAGTTGTTAAAATTGGATAAGTTATATATATAAATATAAATATATATATATATATATATATATATATATATATATATATATATATACACGTCACAATGAAAATAGAAATGAGATAGAAACTCGTGCGTTTACTTTGTCTGTTATTTTTCTCCAAGCAGAAACTCTTTCTTTTGCTGATGATGCAGCCGTGTTACTTTTTTGATGGCCTTCTAATCTTCATACGCTGTCATTAATCTCAGACTCCTTCTCACTGAAGTGTAGCGCTCACTTTTGTTCTCCACGCGTTTCAATGGTGACTCAGGAAATCGGCGATAGATTGAGAATGTCTTTATGTACCTGCTGTGCACGTACATTAACCCCGGGTTACCAAGTCGAGCGTAATTATGTCAACTCATATCCAGTCTTTTGGAACCGACATACCCAGAGTAAGCAAGTTCAGGCGGATTTCAGCCACAGGCTAGTTTAAACATGCTTCCTGGAATACCCCCTGGATGTTCAAGCATGAAGGCTTAAACCAACATCAGTGCTTAGTTTACTGAAGATTCAAAACTGTCCAACTGTCTGCATTCTAAAGACAAATAAAGAGAAAGAGGAAGATGTGTAGAAACCAGTACACTAAAGTGTTGCTTCACCATTCTGAAGACTTTGGGTTTCTGTAAACAACAAAACAAAGAAGGTCAACAACGGTTTGTTTTTGTGAATTCACTGCATTTTATTGAAACTTGAGATGCATCTTTACCATCACAAAAAATAAGAGACAGAAACTGACGATCAGATTATGAACTTAATCCATCTGAACATCTGAATGTTCAACCATAAATGTTGATCCACATATTGTTTGGTTTACTGACGTTTCAATGTCTGAAGCTTCCTCCCACTGTCTGCATTCTAAAGAAAAAAGATTTCTCCTTTAATCTAATCATCATCATCTTTTAATATTAAAGGAATTTCCCAAACATTAATCCAAGACTGATTTTTAAAGATCATAACGGATGACTCCGCCTATCAAATGATGACATCATGACCAGCACATATACGTTTCCAAATGTTCTGAGGGGAGGATTTACAGCGTTTGAATCTCATTTTCACATGTCTGGTAGAAGTGAGGTCCAGAGTTGTAAAAGTCCAGAGGTCAGAGTGAGGAGGGGGAAGGTCTGGGGAGGAACTCAAAGATGCAGGACAAAAGTGGTGAATGGATTAAAAAAAAAGGGATTTTGATGGGAATTCTTCATTGAAAAGGGGGAGGGGGTGTCCACAATCATTTGCACCAGACAGTAATGATGATAATCCTCCAGCATATTGTTACTTGACGATTGTAACCCCCCACCACCAACAACCAGGTCTGTACAGTCACTGGGTAACACGGACTTTCTACTTCCTCCAAAGATTTTCTATGGGGTTGATGTTGGAAATAATGTTTATAAGTTATCTTACTTTTGCTTTTTTATGTATCACTTAGCTATATATAGGTGATATAATCATGTTTGCAGAAGTGTCTGTGTCAGAATCTGTTTCACAGGAAGGAGGAGGTGACACCCATGGGAGAAGGTGATTATCTTTTTGTTTCTCTCCAGCATTCTCCTAAGAACCTGTGTTAGCTGTCTAGAATCAAATGAAGGACGTTCTGTGTTAGTTTATCTGTGTGAAAAGTCTTTGCAGGTCTGAGATGATGTGAGAAGGCTGCAGAAGATAGACATGTCGTAATTAATGATTTCTAATCCTGCTGCAGCTGTTCCCCCTCCTTAGAGCTCAGCACATATGTAAATTAGGGAATCCTGACAAAGTTAATAAAAGGGGAGGCGACAGGAATATTGTAGAGATTAATACTGGACATTATTCTCTGTTCGTTCTCCTCATCAAAAGGCTCCTTGGTCTGTTTGTCTTTCTTTCCTTGTTCAATAATTCAAATGTTGCAGGTTGTTTTAACCCAACAGTTGAGATCTGGAGACTGGCTAGACCACTCCAAGACCTTGAAATGCTTCTTATGAAATATGTTGAAGCAGCATTTTTTCATATTACAGCATAAAAACCATTAAGGGTTCAGAGAACTTTTGAACACCTGAACCATTTTTTCTCCAAACTGATTATCTTTTACAAAGCAGCAAAATATAAAAATAACTTTAATTCACAGCAAAACTTTCTACTATTGTTCCAGAACATCAAATATTCCGTCTTTTAGACTCTGCAGTCTGGAGGTATCAGTTGTTAAGACGGAACAGAGGTGGAGACGGTTCCATCAGGAGAACCTGAGGAGTCTCCAGGTAGCTTAGTCACAGCTGAACCAGAACAAAACTCTCACAGGTTAAACATTCTTACCAAATTCATGAATGTCCTCTTCAGGTGGATCTGTGTTCGGATCCTCGAGTTCGTTGTCAGTTCCAGTTCCTTTCAGAAGAAGACACGAATAAATGAAAGGTCAGAACTGTTAATGTTTCAGGATTATTAATGTCAGAGTTAATTACATAAGATTCATGATCAATGTCAGTCCTTGTGTGTTAAAGAAGCACAAAAAGGAGCAAAGGAATTTGATCACATTTGTGGTTAAAACTGTGAAACTGTACTTCATCATCTTCTTTCCTGGTCAGTTTCCTGTAATCGTGTTTGTAACTAAACTTCTGCAGAGAAGTTTAATCAAATCCATCAGACTCTTATTGTGTGGAACGTCTGTCAGTCAGCATCAAATTCTCTGATCAGTTTTAGATATCAGTTACTTTCAACTGTTCTATTTTTTTTGGGGTCATCTCTTGTTAGTAGATAATTTTATTTGGGCGTGTCCATCTTTTCTCCTGACACTTGCATGATGGGTCCATAAAAATCTGTCAGGACCCTTGTTTAGTGTTGATGGAGTTAAGGGGTGTGACTTCTGGGAGAAACTCAGACTACACAACTAGCTTTGTGAGCCAAACTCATTAAAATACTGATGATCTTGTGTGATAAACAAAAATGAAATCTAAATGGAAAGGATCATAAATTTGCATCGGTTTCTAACATCGTTCAGCTACAATCAGTCAGCAGCACTGCAAACTCCAACCGTAACCATGGAAACAGTTTGTTATTATGACCCCAGATTTTTACAAAATGACCAATGAGATGGTTTTAAGTGACAAACAGCAAAGAAATAAAGAAAATCTACTTTTTAAATCATTTCTTGTTTCACTCACCAGTCTCAGACTCAAACTCAACAGTGGCATTTGAGGTCTTCACCAAAGTCAGCTTCATTTCCTCTGAAAGAAAATCACAACAAAAATCAAAATGTGCTTTATGATATTTATTTACAGTGGGCAAAAAAATAAAAAATATTTAGTCAGCCACCGATTGTTCAAGTTCCCCTACTTAAAAAGATGAGAGAGGCCTGTAATTTCATCACAACTACGAGAGACTGAATAAGGAAAACAATCCAGAAAATCACATTTGAACCGATGCTGCCCTCATTTAGGCTCCTATGCTGGTGGTGTTGACCTGATGGTCTGGAATGGTCGACGCCTTCCTCGGATTAAACGCTGTTCCTTCATAACTAAAGATTCTTGGTTCTGTCATTGTTGCCAATCAAAGCCAATATTCATTTTTTAATTTCTGTACTGATGATCCACAGCTCATTAAGACTTTATTTTACTTTGTGGTAACGATCAAAAACCATTTGCTCCTTCAGACCAACACCTCTGACTTGATCCAGCCTGTTTTTAAAATGTCCAATCACACAACAGCGACACCCACAGGACAAACAATGTATCTGCAGGGCTTCCTCCTACAACTGCCCTCCCCAGTCTGTCCCCTCCCCTAATCCCCAGCTGACCCCCCTGAATTGTCCAAAAATGACATCACAAGGACCTGTGAAATGTTTCACAGCTTCACATCACAAGTGGAGAGAAACAGCAAAGAAACGTTTTTGAAGAGAAAAGAAAAATCCATCTTTGACAGCCAGTTTCCTTAGTAACCATTGTTTACACAAGCAGTTTCTGGAGGAGCTCTAGTCAAAGATAATAGAAGGTTGCAATTGTCTATGATAGAAATGAGTAAACTAAAGTGTTGAACTCACCATTCAGAAGACTTAGTTCTTCTTCTGTAAACAACAAAGACAGAAGATCCGATTGAAACAGTGTCTGCTGCTGATTTACACTCATGTTTCTGTAAAGATTATTCATGATCTCACCTGAAACTGCAGGTTTGTCCCCCTTTTCGCTGATAAATCTTGAAATCATTTGATTAACTTTATAGGAAAACCAAAAGAGTTAAGTCAGGAAAACGATCAGTTGTAACTAATAAAATGTTTACAAAATGTTTGAATTTATTTATTATTTTCACAGCTGGAGGCTGTAAAAACTGTTGTCAGTGACCTCCATTCATTCCTGTTTTTCTTTACAAACTAAAGTGTTGTACTCACCCTCCCGGAGTGTTTGCTCTCCATCTGTAAAACAGAGAGATCAATCAGCAATCAAACAAATCTGCAGACGGTGACTTCTGCTGGTTTTATAATCATGTTTCTGTAAAGAAGACTCTAGACCTCAGCTTCATTCTGCCTCGTTTCATTTCTTCCTTTGAAAAACTTCTTAACCATCTTATTAACTGTTTGAAAAAACAGAAAAAGAGTTAACTTTTGATAATGATCAGTTGTAACTAATAAAATGTTTATTATTTGCTGTGAAAACTGTTGTCAGATGGAGATTGTTAGTGGTATTGTATGTCTTCCATTTCCTAATAATTGCTCTTCTTCACTCCAAGCAGTTCACCTGTTGTAGATTCAGTCTTCCCAGCCTGGTACAGGTCAACAATTTAGTTTCTGGTGTCTTTCGACAGCTGTTTGGTCTTTGGTCATAGTGGAGTTTGGAGTGTGACTGTTTGAGGTTGTGGACAGGTGTCTTTTCAAACAGGAGTCATTAATCCAGGTAATGAGTGGAGGACAGAGGGTCCTCCACAGAAGACGTTACTGGAGGCAAGGAGGGTGAAGGGTCTTGCCCAAGGACACAACGACAGTTGACTGGGGGGAGTGGGGATCAAACTGCCGACGCATTGGATGACCTGCTCAACCGCCTGAACCACTGCCGCCCTTATTTGAGCTCCTATGCTGGTGGTGTTGGTCTGATGGTCTGAAATGGTCGACGCCTTCTTTGGATTAAACACTGTTTCTTCATAACTAAAGATTCTTGGTTCTGTCATTGTTGCCAATCAAAGCCAATATTTATTTCTTCATTTCTGTACTGATGATCCACAGCTCCTTAAGACTTTATTTTACTTTGTGGTAACGATCAAAAACCATTTGCTCCTTCAGACCAACACCTCTGACTTGATTCCAGCCTGTTTTTAACATGTCCAATCACACAACAGCGACAGTGAGAGAAATACATACAAATTCACTTCCACACACTTTTGTTTGTTTCCCAACTAAAGTTTAACACTCACCATTTCTTAGGCATTTCTTGACCTTAGTTCCTTCTTTTAAAATCCTCAAAATCATGGAACGTACTATTTTTGTAAAAAAAAACAAAAATAAAACAGAGTTAACCCCCTTATAAATAATCAGTTATACCTCATAAAACTGTTTCTTATTTAAACGTCTTTGTTATTTTCACAGCTTTAGACTGAAAATATTGTGACAGAAATCAATAAAAGTTCACATCCAAGTTTTTACTCTCACCAGTCAGAAGCATCAGCTTGCATTCTGAAAACAAAGACAGATCAGCAATCAAACAAATCTGAAGCCATAACACATTTATTAAATCTGAATGTTTCCTGCTCAAAACTCAGTGTCTGTGATTTACACACTGATTGCTGTTGGATTTACACTCATGTTTCTGTAGAGAACATTCTAGATCTCACCTTCAGACAGCTTTATTTCATTTCTTTCTTTCAAAGTCTCCAAAATCATCCGATCAACTGTTGGAAAAACCAAACAAGAAACTTTTAATAACAGTCAGTTGTAAATAATAACATGTTTACTATTTTTGTGTAAAAACTGTTGCCAGTCACACAAATGACACAAAGTTTATTTCCAAACAAGAGTTGAACTCACCATCCAAGAGTGTTTGAGTGTCATCTGTACAAAACAAAGAAGATCAGCAATCAAACAAATCGGAACTCATGAATGTTTTCTGCATATGGTTCAGTGTTTGTGATTCAAACAGCGACTGCTGCTGATTTACACTCATGTTTCTGTAGAAAAGATTCATGATCTCACCTTCAGACAGCACTGTATCACTTCTTTCTTTTGATATTCTCTTAATCCTGGAACGTTCTGTTAGAAAAACCAAAAACAGAGTTAACGTCTATACCAGGGGTCTGCAACCCATGGCTCCGGAGCCCTCATGTGGCTCTTTCATCCTTCTGTTGTGGCTCCCTGTGACTTTGGAAAATAATTAGTATTTTATAAAAATTCAATTTTATTTTAGTTTATTCATTTTTCATGGCATTTCAAAAAGGCTAAATGTAGCTTGAGGTCGGACCATGCTGGCGTGGAGCATTACTTCATGACGAAGCGGCCCATGCAACGCTGAAAAAAACAGCTTCCGTAATTGA